>CAKNWT010332387.1:0-15947 GCA_932066315.1 Andricus coriarius
TTAAGAGCAGTTTTCACTGTTACGGTTACAAGAAACACGTTACATTTCTTGATAAGTAAATATAACGTTTCTTTTTTCTGCGTGCAGTTAAGGTGGTCCTGACGTGTGAAAAGAATGAAACATGAACGACTGACCAAAAAGGTGTATAAAAGTAAAATAAATGGCAGAATGCCCAGAGGTAGACCGCCAAAAGAAACATGAGAGCTTGCAAGAAAAAATGCACGGACGTGAAGGAAGCTAGAGTAGTATGCCAGGACAGAAAAGTTTGGCAACAAATAGTTTATAAAAAGAATGTGAGTAGAGTGGATGACGCCTGAAACACAGACCTTGGATACTAATGGGCACAAGTGGGGAACCACACATAACAATTTTGTGAGTCTCTCCACGTGGGGTGATCGCTAGAGAGATTGATTAGCAACCTGGGTCGAAGCAGTATTGCGAAATGAACGTGTTATTTAAATAAATAACATGAAATTCTAGATCAATCAAAAATATCTATACCTTACACCTATACATACCTATCTACCCTATACCTATATACCCATCCACACACTACTACTTTCCAACTAGTCACCTTCGCAAAACTCTAAACTATACCCACAACCCTACAGTAATAATGAAAAACCTAAAACTCTTTTTCATATCCTCATTTCCACAGTAACATTAAACAACCCTTAAAAACTACCCCTATCACATTTAAAGAACCACGTGCCACCTGCCGACAACTAAAACCGACCAAAATATTAAAAATTAAAAATAATCACCCCAGAAACACGTTCTAATACTCCAGTTAATATATGTATTCCCACAGTAAGATTCCACAACCCTTGGGAACTACTCCTATCACATATAACGAACCAAGCCTCAGCTGCCTTTAACTAAAATAGTTAAAACAATTTCAAATTAAAAATAATCACCACAGGAAACTTTTGAAGACTCTATTTAATATATCTATCCTCGCATAAGTATTCCATGGCCACTGGGAACCACCCCTATCACATTTAGTGAACCATCTCACAGCAGTCTTCCACTAAAGGCACAGAAAATTCGTTTATTAAAAATAACACAGCCCCACAAAAAAAAGTAGGCTGTCCCTCAGGTTTCTTTCTAACCTCAAAAAACATGTTTTTTGGCTGTTTTTGCATTGTACAGTATATAACAAAAAAACTTGTGTCTTTTTTTAAATTTAGACCACAAGTTTGGATTCAGCGGCAAAAAATACATAGAAATGGTCTCGTTTGGTCCATTGGGCCCAGCACTTTGCGGTGGGGGAGGGGCTGCACAGAGAACAATACCGTAAAATCTTGCCGAAACAAATTTGATGTTTCGCCAAACCAGATTAGTTACATCCTATAGATTTCGAGTCGCTGAATCCGAATCCACACTCAGAATTCTCAAATTAGCTTTTTTCACTTCCTAACCTCAAAAAAATTGTCTATTTCTACAACGTCGACAACCAGCACCGTGGCCCAGAAGAGAGGGGGGGCCTCAGAGAAACTCCCGGGGGGGGGGGGCTAAGCATATGAAGAGGTACAAGCTAACCCCTTGACGGTGGCGGTGGTGGACACGAGCTACCCAGACTCACTGCTTACTGCGGAGCAGTTCGAGCTCTTCAGGGAGGCCACCTGGAAGGCGCTTGAAAGAGTGTCCCAGATCAATGGCCAAAATTTGAGACTTCCTTCTGTAGGGGAGGGGGCTTCGTATTTGTCGCAGCCAACCCAGCGGCTAAAGCTAGGTTACATAATACAGTGGCCGAGACAAGGCCCTGGGAAGGCGCAGACCTAAAAGTATGTGCGGTTGAGTTGCTCCAAAAGATGGTGTGGGCTACGGCCTGGTTCCCAGGTAAGCTGGAAGTACTCGTCTGTGGTCCTTCGGCGATTAGAGGGATTCAACCTTTCACTAAGGACAGCGTCCTGGCGAATCGTCAGGCACGATCGGCCTCAGAAAGAAGACACAGCGGAAGGTTCCAGGGATAGGAGGAGCCTGTCGGGACACAGGAAGACCGGGAGCAGATCTAAAATAACTGCCTCCTGGCCTAACCATTACCTAAATTAACTTGCAACACAGTAAAGGCCCCTCTGCGGTTTCACAGAGGGGCATAGCTGCTGGTTGTCGAAATTGTGGAAATAGACAATTTCTATGTACTTCGAAACACTAAACGTTCATTTTCTTTCAGAAATTCCGAAAAAGTTTATATTCTTTGATAACATGTTTTCTATCACCAAAAAAGTCAACACGAAAACAATTTTTTTGAGGTTAGAAAGTGAAAAAAGGCTAATTTGAGAATTCTGAGTGCGGATTCGGATTCAGCAACTCGAAATCTATGGGATGTGTCTACTCTGGTTTGGCGAAACATCAAATTTGTTTCGCCAAGGTTTTACGGTATTGTTCTCTGTGCAGCCCCTCCCCCACCGCAAAGTATTGGGCCCAAAGGATTAAAAGAGACCATTTCTATGTATTTTTTGCCGCTGAATCCGAATTTGTGGTCCCAATTTAAAAAAAACACGGGTTTTTTTGTTACATACTTTTCAATACAAAAACAGCCAAAGAACGATGTCTTTTGAGGTTAGAAAAAAACCTGAGGGTGATCGCGGATTTCTGACCTTGGGGTCGGATTCAGCGACCCAAAATCCATAGGATGTGACTACTCTTGTCCTTTGAACAACCTCCTTTTTTTATGGGGCTGTGTAATCAACACATACAACTTTCCAAGTCTCTAGTTGATATATCTATCCTCAAATTAGTATTCCACAATCCCAAGAAGCTATACCTATTATATTGAACGAATTAACTCACAGTTGTATTGAGCTGAAACCGCCAAAAAAATATCAAATTAAAAATAATCACCCCAGAGAACTTTGCAAAACTCTGGTTAATATTCGTATCTGCATAGTGATATTTCAAGATTCCTAGGAACTACCTGCTGTCACATTTATTGAACCCTGTCTGAGCTGCTAGGGATTGTCAAACGTTAATTTGATTTTTTTTTTGTGGTTTTAGTTGAAGGCATCTGAGACTTGGTTCGTTCAGTGTGATAGAGGTAGTTCCTATGGGCTGTATCATATTATTGAGGAGACAGTCATATTTTCTAGAGTCTTGCAAAATTGTCTGTGTTAATTATTGTTAATTATCAAATTTTGTGGCGGTTTTAGTTGAAAGCAGCTGAGACTTGGTTCCTTAAATCTAATGGAGGTAGTTCCTAGGGCATGTGGAATATTACTGTGGGAATCGATATATTAACTGGAGGTTTGGAAAGATGCCTGAGGCGATTATTTTTCATTTAAATTTTTTTGCGGTTTTAGTGGAAGACAGCTGATACTTGAATTCATTCAATGCGATAGCGGTAATTCCTAGAGGTTGTGTAATATGACTGAGAAGATATATATATATTAATAAGAGTATTGAAAAGCTGTCGGAGGTAATTATTTTTTATCTGAAATATTTTTGGCGTCTTTAGTTAAAGGCAGCTGAGACTTGGTTCGTTAAATGTGATAGGAGTAGTTCCTATGGGTCGTGGAAAATTACTGAGAAGATAGGTATATTAACTGGAGTCTTGGAAAGTTGCCCGTGGTTGTTGAATGTTACTGTGGAAATGACGATATGAAAAATAATTTTGGGTTTTTTATTATTACTGTGGGGTTGTGGGTATCTTTCAGAGTTTCGCGAAGGTGACTTGTATGATTTTTTTCATTGTGAAATTCGTCGGCAGTATTTTGTGAACCCCGCAAAATCATCGACTTTTGACTTATATATATATTTTTGGTTTTCTATATTTTTAATTAGAGGGATATGTTAGCGTTATGGATTGCTTTCGGACAATTTAATTTGTTATTTTTATTGAGCTCAAAACTAGCTCACAGCTACGGTATATGTTTTCTCGTACTTACTCCATATCTTTTCCCTGGTGTTTTTTTTTGGGTCAGGGTTGATTTTTGCAAATACTTTTTTAGTGTTTTGGGCGGCTCAAAATTAGCCCGAAATTGGGATATGCTTACATCTGGCCGGGGTGCGCAAGTTATTTTAAGGTTAATTTTTGGGTGACAGGAGTTTCATTTTGAATATTAATTTTTGCAGTTTTGGACATCCCCCCAAAAAGCTCAAAATTCTGAGGTTGTCACTTTTCATATTTCAAAATTTTCTGCAGTGGAGGCTGCCAGAACCTCCACCCAAAATTCCGGTTTTTTGAGAAAAATAAAAGAGCCCAAAAATCGGTATTGGCGCCCATAAATTGCCCAAAATTATGGCATACAAATAAAATATATTCAAACTCCGTTGTGCAGGTGGGAGGTGAATACATCATCGAGCGCGAAGCGCTTGAACTAGAAGGTCCGTGCCCCAGGCTCGCTCAAACTTGCGAGCGAAGCGTGCCGTGCGTGATGATTATAATTATAATAACCTGAAAATATGTTGATTTCAGAATTAATTAAAAGCAATCTTTTAAAAGTAGTTTAGTTAATTGTTCACTTATTCTTATTAACAGAAAATGCAGTCAAATGTAATTTTTGTATATTAAAACTTTTCTATACACTACGATTATGATTTTTGATCTAAAAAATTTCCTTTTTCTTTCTACTTTGGGTATCAAACGATAAGCAATGGAGATTATTATCTTTACTTTTCACGTCTGAGAATCATATAGGAACAATTTCTAAGGTTTTTCCTTACATGAATTAAGCGAAGGGTTACAACAATGGAACACATGCCAAGTCATATATTCGACAAGAGATTGCGATTGCGTAAATTGTCATCTCTGTTGAAACAATGAGAAGTCATTATTGTGAAGTTTGTACATATACTACACTAGCACCACCAACAAGTTAAATTACTTCAAAATAAAAAAATATAATTAGGGTAATAGCTACAGTGGTTATCCCCCAATCCCCCTGATGATTAGCCACCTAATTTAAATATGCTTATGTAAAAGAATACTCTAACTAAAATCACTAATAAATAGTAGAAAAGCGGAATAATTAGGACAGCTAATACTAATAAAATAATGATAATCTAAAATGATAAAAATGACAAATTCAATTTCAGATATTTGTAAAACAGGAAACGCCAAAAATATTTTTTTTCATGTCTTGAATTATCAAAAAAATCATCACAAACCAGCCTTACTATATGCACATGTAAGGTGTTGAAAATTACAAGTTTGATTTTTGAAAATTAATAAACATAAAAAAACTTCTGTCTTCATGCTGGAATGGTTTCTAAGCATCCCGAACTATCACACCCGACCTATAATTTGGGGGAAAAGGAAAATTTTTGGCTCATTGTAATGTGCAAATATCAAAAATCAAACATATAATTTTGAAAATTTCAGGTGTGCTTACACAGAAAAAAAAGGTCTTGATTCAAGTCCAACAATGAACTAATTTTAAGGTGTAACAAAAAGAAGACCACTTTATCTAAAAACTAGCATACGATTGGAGTTTTAAAAGAAAATGCTTGTAGAACTAAAGAGAAGCCGTTTTATGGTCTTAAAAGTATCCTCAAGTAAGAATGCGGGCTTGGACTTAGTCGCTGTGGGGATTGAAACTAGTCTCAAGGCATAATGAGGACTCAAGTGAAGACCTTCTATAGACTAAAAATTATTCGCAGGCCACAATGCGAGCATGACTTAAGTCAATATGCGATTTTGAAATAAGCATCTGATTCATTGTTCATTCCCGCTTGGGCGACGTCGCAACTTCGTCTGATATTTGATTCCAGAATTTCGCCTCTAACCTAATCTTCGTAACCTACAAAAGGATTGATTAAAAGATGATTATTGATACTATTGATTAAATTGATTAGAAGGAAATGTTTCACATCAAGACGCACACTCTACAGATTTTTAGGTTAGGTCAGTTAAAATGTGAAACATAAACGATGTGCGGCACATTTCAGGACAAAATTGAGTTTCAATAATTTACTGACCTTGAAAAGCAGTGACGATCCTGCACATAAATAAACTCACTCCTTGATTTTGATGCATATAATCAAAAAGTCTTCCTATTTTCGCTTACCACAGCGTTGTTGATTCCCGCTTTGGCGACGTCACACCTTCGTCTAATTTCCGATTCTAGAATTTCGCCTCTAGAGGGCTACAAACTATTTTCTTCTTGATCTTCTTTTCAGCCAATAAGACCTTACTACATTACTTAGCCTACAAGTCCAACATGAATTTAAGACTTTTATTTTTCTGTGTATATAGAAGGTGATTTTCAAGGGTGAGTCCGAACGGTCTCACTTGACCTGTAATTCCACTAATAAGAAACGATATTTCAGCTTTTTCATTTTTCAAATATCGAAGATCAAACTGATCACTCTTAACATTTTAGGTGTATATGTAATAATGGTGATGCTTTAGGGTTTGCCTGAACGATCTAACCCAGCCTATAATTCGGGGTATAAAAAAAGAAGGCTTATGGCGTGTGTCAACTTTTAGACATGACTTTAGATGTGCACATAAACCTGTAAACCTGTCTTTTGCAGCTCTGGATAGTAGGTAATGTCCAAGGATAGCGAATTCCTTAAGAAGTTTGTATTTGCTAAAAATTAAGTTGCCCCCCGCCCCCATTGTCATGAAATTATAAACATGTAAGGAGCCATAATTTTGTATGCACATTTGTTAACCATAAAGTAATCATTTGATCTTATCTCAGAAATATATGCTGTTACCTTGGATATGAGTATATTACAGAAAAAGTGGTGGTCTATTTATTCAATTTCTATCAATTTCTATGCTTTTTCTTTTTTATTTAACCAAAATCTTTTGAATTAATGACGGACTGGCGTGGGCTAGCGAAGGAACCATGCTCGGTCATGTCAAAGTCGCTAAATTCCTATTACCGATTGAGTCCGGCATACGAGTCCCCGAGTATATCCATTGGACCACTCCCTTGGTGTCCAAAAAAAGGTTTTGGTTGTTGGTAAAAATTGGCACAGATGTAGCCTCCGGAAGCTACGACCACGATCGTTCACCGAACGATCGATCTCGACGCGACCGGAGGCGATTCGTCATCCGACTCGTCACTTCCCGCAACACTAGAAGACGATCGAGTCGGGAAATCACTGAACTGAGTCGAGACTTGAAGAGCCACGGACTTTAACACACACAATTGATCTCCCATCGTTGCAACCCCGAAAACCAGCCAACGGCCATACCACGCTGGAAGCACCAGTTCCCGTTAGATCACTGAAGTTAAGCAGTGTTGGGCGCGGTTAGTACTTGGATGGGTGACCGTCTGATACTACTGCGTTTCTGTTGGCGGTCGTGGGTGTGGTGAGCCCATTTACTACAAAACTACCTAAAAAACACTACCCGAATCGAGTAGTGTCACGCTTACCCCTAAAGGCTCGCCGAAAGGGAAATAGCTTAATGATATACTACTACTAAAAATTAAAGATATCTGCACACCGGGCAGTTTTAATACGTGCTAAGAATCACTTATACCTACACGAATAAATCAGTGGTTTGTATGACACAATTTTATAAGATAATTACTTTTGTCGAATTTTCAATACTTTTTCTTTTTAATCTTACTATTCACACTTTAGAATATAAATGCAATACAGAGGCCAATTACAGGCAAATTTTAAATCACTTAAGGTCGTCTTTGTAACCCAAAAACCGCAAGTCAAAATATGTTAAATTGTTTATAGATTGCACTATGGCACACAAAAGAATAATCCCTCAATAGACTAATTGTCATATTAAACGTCAATAATGATTTTAAGACATGTCACTGAGGTAGGCTAGCCTCGACACGGCGAGGGTGCTCGATGAGCACGTTCGAATTTTATAAGCTGGGCCGAGGAATGCTCGGGCCTCATGTAGCGCTATTGTTCTCTGACGGAAGAGAAACCGAAAGGAAGCGTAAATGAGCGGATTCGACTTTTCAAAAAATCTCTTTAAAGCTATTTATTTAGCTTTGCGATCTTCGTGTCCCTTTTAAAATGAGGTATTTTCTCCGTGTCTATTATTCGCATTCAATCATTTTTGCAGCCAGGTAGGGCAAGACGACTCCTCGTTTAAGTTTAAATTGAGTGAAATACAACTAATAGCTCTTTCGGTTATTGCATTCGATTATGCTGACCATAAGTTTTGGTACAACTTCGACCACTAAATACAAATGCTCGTAAGCGCTCAAGAAAAATTGCTAAGCTCGTTTCGGACAACCCTGTAAAAAGGAGAGCATTGAAATGGATTACATGGCATTGAAAAAATTGTACTCTTTAATGCCTATAAATCTAAACGAATTCCGTTTTTGTCCGAGTGGTCATTCAACGGTATTCGAATGCATTAATTGTATTCGATATATCCGGTCGAAAAAAGCATTAAATGGCATTCGACCTATTTGGTAATTTAACGGAATTGGTTCCATTCTATGCCTCCAATGGCATCACAAAGAAGCCACTTTAATGACATCATTTTTTTGTGTGATTCAAAACGATTCGAACAAAAACAGTCGAATGCCAAAAAGCGCATTCGGACAAAAACGGAATTTGTTTGGATTTATAGGCATTAAAGTGTACAATTTTTTCAATGCCATATAATCCATTTCAATGCTCTCCTTTTTACATGGAAACGAAGACCACAATTTCAAAATTAAATATCTTATAGAAACAGTCGTGAGTGATACGATCGCTTTTAAGTTTTTTAAAGAAGGTTTAATTTCTTTTAGGAAGACAATTCAAAATAGTTGGATTTTACTCCAAGTATTTTGTAGCTCTCCTCGTGAATGGAGTTTGCGTGACAAGAAGAGAGGATACGATCCTCTAGACTTCTCACAGGACGTCCACCCTGCTATCTGCGCTTTTCGGACGCAAGATTCAGAATGCCATTTTTCGGCCGAGTTTCGCTTTTTATTTTCTGCACTCCCCTTCACCCTCCTATGCTTACGTAACCGAGCTTGAGTGGGAGTAGTTGGATCCTGCGCTTTGCTTCTTTCTCGTGAGTGGTTACAAATTACAACTTTCAACAAAGAAGATTAATTTTCAACCAAAAAACGAACAATTTTAAACAAAATACGTGAATTTTCAACCAAATACTTTCATTTTTAGCTGAAATAAAATAAATATTGACCAAAAATGGAATAGTTAAATTTTTACTTAAAGAAACTAATTTTTTATTTTTAAAAACTTATTTTGAAAGAAATAGTTGAATTGTTAACCAAAGAGATCATCTTCAAACAAACAAATCTATTATCAAATAAGTTGAATTTTCAAGGAAAAACGATTTTTAAGTCAAGAAAGGATAAAATCAACCAAATTAATTAATTCTCAAGTCAAAAGGACGTAATTTTTGTTTCACAAATTCTTATTCAATTTTATTTAAATGAAATGACTAATTTACTGCATTTGAAAAAATTGAAACAATTTTTTCGAGAATGTTGACGTATTTTGTTTTCCTTTGGGTCAGGTGAATTAAATACAATTAAATTGTTTCAAACATCTGAGCACACAGTGATGGCTATCATCCGTGGATTTTATTAATTCTGTAACAAATTCAGTACAAGAGTTCTCATAGGGACGCAATTTACAATGAGAAAATGCTTTTCTCTGTTAAGTATAAGCGGTTGAAAAATTATAGATAAAAATATTATTTATTAATAATTATTGAAAATGTACGAAAACTTCTCTCTGCATTAAAATAATTTCCGTAAAATAAAATTTATCCAAAATCACACTATAGTTAAAATACATGAAGTTCACAAGTCAACACATTTTTTTCTCCCACTCGCCAGTGTATATGTAATCCAAAATATGCTGTCTAATAGTTATTTCGAATCTTGTTTATTGAGTTTAGCTCACTGTGTAACATTTCGATTCGACTTCGAAGTACAAATGAAATTGTATTTTACCAGGAGAGGTCAAACAGATTTGGTAAAATGTATCTGGTCAAATCTCGCCGTGAGGCGTGAATACACAAACCTTGATATTCCGGAAACCATGACCCACTGAATTGAAAGAAAAAATCCATATATAATGGAGATTTATGTGCTTTAATTTACTTTGAGTATTTAGAAGTGAGCGCTTGATTCACTAAAGACGCCAGTTAAAGCGTATATCATCCATGGTAGCATGATCCACTCGAGATCCTTTCTTGAAGAAGACTATGCGGGGTGTTATTACTACTGTATTGAGGCCAGGAGTGTTGACTGGCAATTTTTTATAGAAACTTATGGCACGAATTTCTTCAGGTTCCAACGCATGCGGACCACTTCTTCGATGTGCGAGATCCATTGTAGAACACCGATACTTATGTTGATTTGTAAAATAATAATATATTGGAAGAAGTTCAAGATCGGGGAGTTCGGTGTGTCCAATGATTCTTTCACCCTGTTTTACTGCATATAAAAAATCAAGTTGCAATGGATAACGCGTATATCCTAGCCCTGATATGCCACCTCCTTCTCTTATCGATCGAGTTTCGTAAGAGACCGCAACACCACGAAGTTCACCTCTTTCCGTTCGAACTACCACATAAGGAGGATCAGGATCTGGGCAAACTGAAAAAGCGGAAAAAAGTATTTCATGAATATAAAACGTGTAGTTACTCAATATAGACTAGAAAGGAGGATCAAAAAATTTTAGGTTTAATTATAATTTCTTTTGGCCGTGATTATGTTGCTTGCAGAGGAAAATACTTTTTTTAAAGGTGCTATGGTAGCTGGCCTTAGTAAAAATGACAGTTAGGTATCAATGGAAGCCCTGTAGAAAACGTAAAGAATGCAGATGGAATCTTATATGGTTCTAACTGGTTTCTAATAGGATTCTTACTTCAAATTGGCTTCTAACCGGTCTTGGTCTGCTTCATTCGAAATAGAAGTACGAAACTGCTACCCTAACAGGTTATATTAGGTTGTTCATCGGACTTTCGGAATGAAATTATACGGAAAAAAATTCGAAGGGATGTGTTCTACACTCTAAATTTAAATCAGTCAAAATTTGAATGATTCAATCAATCAAGCAGCTTTTGACTGACGAATCAGTCATTTTTACTGGCAGAACAGTCGTTTTGACTGGTGAATCAGTCAATATTGGTGACTGATTCACTCAGTCACTCAAAATGACTGATTCTCGGTCAATAAAAGTGACTGATTGGTCAGTAATTTTCTAAGTGACAAGTAAATCAGTCATTTTCTAAGTGACAAGTAAATCAGTCATTTTATGTTAGAATAATGTAAGGAGTGGTGTTTGCTATATGAAAATAATTAGAAATTCGTTTTTAGGAATTACGTGAATAATACACTTTTAAAATACTTATATTAATAATTTAATTTTTATTAAATATTAACGATAAGGAATTATTTCTTGCTTGAGTATCAATAAATAATTAATATGAATAATAATTTATATCAAATTTTTCTATATAATTGTTGTTATTAAAATTCTACATTATTATATTTGTATATAATTATAATAATACATCAAAAAAATGTTAAAGTATAAACAATATATATATATATAAGATTATATTCGTCAAAATTAACCAAGTGCACGGTTACAATTTTTTTGATCAAACATATAACCCAAATACAGGGGCTGGAATTTTCCGAAGAATTTTAACATTTTTGTAACCCGCCAATTTTCAAGTAATATAATAATTTTTGCACAGTGTCCGACTGGTGGCAGACTATTGCCCTTGTCTGCATCAAACAATAGTACGTTGCTACCTAATGACATTTCCACCTGCACACAGGTAAATTTTCTTGTATGTGCGGCTCAGCCATGGAAATATACCTGGATTATTTTCGCACTTGAAGCTTCACTAGTTCGAATTTCCTCTTCAAAGTGTAAAGTTCGGGTGGTTGTGCAAAATGTAAATTTATCGTGGAAGAGTAATTTTTCTGCGATTGAACTGTTTTTATAGCACTGGTGTATTTTACGATGTTAATAAAAAACATTGGAATATTCTTTATTCGAAGTGCTCGTAGTACGAAATTCCTCTCCTGACAAGTTCTTCTAGGTATTTTAGTGGGATGTTGGAATCGAATTAATAGGATTAAAATTCAAAGATATGTGTTTTAAGTGGATCTGTTAGGTATCTATTAGGACCTGCTTTATTCCAAGTGCTACAAGTACGATATTGCTTTCCTAACAGGTTCTATGAGGTACTTCAGTGGCATGTTGAAATCAATAATTGCATTAAAATTTGAAGTGATGTCTTTTAAGTGGCTCTATAAGGTACCTATTGAGATCTGCATTGTTCCAAATGCGCCAAGTATAAAATTCCTTCCCTAAAATGTTCTATTAGGATTTTAGTGGCCTGTTGGAATCGAATTAATCGGATCAAGATTTGTAGAGATATATTTTAGGCGGTTTTATTAGGAACCTATTGAGATCTGCTTTGTTCCCAGTGCGCCATGTACGAAGTTCCTTCCCTAATAGGTTGTATTAGGACTTTAGTGATCTGTTGGAATCGAATTGACCGGATTAAAATTTGAAGAGATATATTTTAGGCGGCTCTATTAGGAACATATTGGGGTCTGATTTATTCCAAGTGCTACAAGTACGAAATTACTTCCCTAACAGGTCTTATTAGGTACTTTAGTAGGCCTTCGGAATCAACCCTACTAAAAATGATGCTTGAGTAATTAATAGAAACCATTTGGATAGTTCATTGGATTCACATGCATGTCTGTATGTTTCTAAATGGTTCTAAAGAGTTTTTTGATTTAATTTGGATTCTAATCGGTTGAATTCGGTATTTAATATAATATTGGGATGGAAATTCAAATTGAAAAAATCTTTCTATGTGGCTCTGTTAGGCTTTCGAAAACAAATATTTTTTGTGGTATATATTTTTCTAATAGGTTCTAACCGGAACCAATGAGGTATTCATTTAGTACTCTAAATGTTACAAAGTACAAACTTGCTTCTTTGACAGGCTACATAAGGATTTTTACCGGCTAACCGGATTTAAATTGATTGGATTAAAATTCAAAGTTTCTGGATAGAAAGTAATATATTTTCGATAAACAAGTTTTTTTACAATGTGCATTGTGCAAAATAAAATGAAAATTGAAATAAGTTGTAACTTGTATCCAATGTGCTTCCCTAACTTATACATATTTTCAATTATTGATTTGGAATTATTATTTTAAATTAAAAAAATGTTAAAAAGTATTGCAAAGAATTAGATTAATCGAAAACGGTGCATTTTATGAAGGTTTTTATATAGAAGAAAATGTTTTTTTTTACTAAGGTTATTAAAGTGTTTTTTAACTCCACTGTTCTTTATTTTTTTTATCAGTTGTAGATAATTTTTCAACGGTTTAAATCTATAAAGAAAAAAAGTGTTGGGCCCTTTGTGAAACAAGTGAAATGTAATTATTAATTTTACATATTTTAAATTGTGGTTTTTGAAAAGTTATTCCACATTTAAAACTGAAATAAGTAAAAAAGTATGATAAAAGAATTGGATGAATTGAGAACTGTGCGTTTCATGAAAGTTTTTGTATAGAACAAAATTATTCTTTTGTCATTAAGGTTATTTAAGCATTTTTTACAATACATTAAATTATTGTTTAAGAACTGTTATTTTGCATCAAAAACTGAGTAAGAAAGTTTTATAAAATAATTGGATAAATTGAAAGCTACCCGTTTTATGCAGGTTTTTGTATGATAGAAAATCGCTTTTTGTCACCAAGGTTATTAAAGAATTTTTGCACTTGACTTTTCTTGATTGATTATTACCTTTGGATAGTTCATAAACTTTTTAAATATTAAAATGAAAAATAGTATCGAGCCGTATTTGAAATGAGTAAAATTTAATTTTAAATTCATTCTAAATACATTTTTTTGATTAAAGTATCTCGAAAATTTTTAATTTGCCTTATAACTACCCATTGGTCATCAGAAATACGTTTTCTTTGAAGAAACAATGAGTTAAAAAATACTTGGCCGAGATTTTGTAACCAAGGTCTAAGTGCATCGATAGTGAAATAAGTTTGAGCGCGAGTTAGAATAGAGCTCCCAAGTATCTCTGGTGGGACGCACGTGGCGCCGCCTGATGGTTTTTTTTCAAACGGTTAGTTGAGTTAAGCTGAAGGCCTATATGTGGCTGTATGTAAACAGACGATAAATGAAAATGAAATAATACATAAAATATATAATAAAAAATAGTAATTTTAATTAAAAGTGGCTTTCAGGCAATAAAACTTGATAATTTTAAAGCATTTGGACTATTTTTGGATAAAGAATTTTCTAGAATTCTAGAAAATATGGAACAATTTTTCAGGACCTATAAGGTTTTAAGATATTTTTAAAGGTTTCACAAGATTTTATAAGATTTCCGTTATATTTTAGTGGATTTCACAGAATTTATTCACAAGAAGTTAGGTATTTTGTAGTGTTTCACAGATTTGAAGCAATTCTTCTAAATTTACTCAATTTTACTTCATCCAATGGATTTTTTCGAATTTTTAAAAGGTTATTTTTAATTGATTTCAGTTACTTCATGGGATCTGAAATATTTTAGGGTATTTTAAAAGATTCCCAGGCATTTTGAAGAGCTTTACACAATTGCAAGGCATTTTCAAGGGGTTTAATAATTGTAAGAGATTTAAACAAATTTGCATGCGGTTTTAAAGAATTTCATAGAAGTTTGGAAGATATGGAAGGAATTTACAGGAACTATAAGGTTTTAAGATATTTTAAAAGATTCTAAGGGATTTTATAAGATTTCCTAAGGATTTCAAGGAATTTTAGAAGCTCCCGCGGTATTTTAATTAATTTTTGAGGATTTCTAGAAATATCAAATTTCATAGAAATTCACGGAGTATAATAATATTTTAATGGATTTCAAAGAATTTATTCACCAGAAGTAACGGATATTTCGTAGGGTTTCAAACAGGGGCCCATCCGAAACTTACGTTTCGTTACGTTGTCCAAAAAGTACCAAATCTTTTGTTTTATTTTTGTCAAGTTTTCACAGATCGGAACAAATTTGAAAACGAAATTGTTATAACGTCATATTTTACCAGTCTGCCTTTTAATATTTACATAAGATGTACAAGGATTTGACTACAATATTTTTTTAAATCACGCGTAATTGAACAATTTCGTTACAATTTCGTTATTTTGAATAACGTAAGTTAAGCGGCATAGAAACAGAACGGAAATCACGAAAGTATTTTGTTTCGTTCCGGTCGGGCTCTTGGTTTCAAAGATTTCAAGATATTTTCAAATATTTTTTGCAATGCATTTGGAATTCGCCCTGAATTCTTATTAACTATTTTAAATTCTTTAAAATTCTTTTGAATTCTTCTAAATGCACTCAATTTGACTGAATTCAATGTATTTTTCAAACGTTTTTTTTAAATTCAGCTTGAAGTCTTTTAACTCACCTTAAATTCTTAGACATTTCATAAAATTCTTTTAAGTTCTCTTTAATTTTTCTAAACTCATTTCAAATTTAATTCAATAAATGTTTTTCATATTTTTTAATTGTATTTAATTCACTTGATTGCTTTTCAAATTCAGCTTGACTTTTTATGAATTTCAATGAATGCTTCTCATGTCACAAGAATTCCTCGAAATTCACCCCATTTTTACTTAAATAAATGGATTTTTTCGATTTGAAAAAATTGTTCAATTCTATTGAATTGTTTTGTATTCATTAGTCACTTTTCTGGTTAGAAATTGGTAGGATTTCAAAGATTTAAGGTTTTAAATTCGTTTTTCATAAATGCTGAGCATTGAATTTTTAAGAGAATTTTGGTTCGCGATTTTTTAATTTTTGCCACAGAGTAATAGTATATAAACAAATAAAGTGACAAAGTTGGCCATTATATTACTTTTTAAATATCAACCCCAGAAAACTGTGTTTTAGGGTCCTGAAAAAACCGCATAAGTGAAAAAAATGAGTTTTGCGAGTATGCCGTTCCTGCGTGTGTGGGACACCCAGAAAATGATGCCAATATTGGCCACCTGTGCTACTGCGCTTGCGTTCGGGC
>CAKNWT010332388.1:0-10701 GCA_932066315.1 Andricus coriarius
TTACATTAACTTTACCGAAGTATGCCCTGCATTTTAAGCATTAAAAAAATAAATTTTTTTTTTTTGAATTATGGTTCAAATTCGTCTTCTTAATTCAGAAATTCAATAAATGATTGATTTGGCTTGTAGGATATTATAAAATTATTTCATTAATCGATGGTGCTAATATAATAAGAAGTATCTTATAATATAATGTCTCAAAGCTTTCTAAATTGAAGCTATTAATTGAATCCCTAGAAACTAACAAAAATATTAATTAATATTAAATATGCATTTTTATAATGGTAAAATTTTAGTAACCACATCCATTTAATCTTTCACATTCTTCATAAAATAAATACTCTCCCACACTTTTGGATATATACCCTATAAGGAGAAAATACTATTGTTATGCTGAATAATTTGATATCGAATGCGTTCCAAATTCAAAAATTTTTAATTCATAATTAGTTATTTGAAATGTAAGCTATATTAAAATTCAACGATTACTACTTTATTAATTGTAAATGTAAGTTTCTCAAGCATTTAAAGATTTTAATCGAAGATTTTAAAAATATTTCTATTTCAAATTTAACAAGAATTGACTTTGGAGATTTCATGAATGAATAATTATGTAGGTTTTAAAATAATTTTCTGTTGAAACCCAGGGTCTACTAGATATCAATTATCTCCTACGCATCAGAAAATAAAGAAGATCTGATGGTGTGTGAAGATGGTTATGACCTCCGGATACGGGAAAAAATTGGCATCCATAATAATCTTAAAAATAGGAAAATAAGAATTTTTCGTGACATGTTTTGATAGAACGTAAAAAACCTTTAATAACGGATTCAAAATTAATTATGATTTTCAGAATCCTCCAGTCCTGAAATTTGAAATTATTCAGCTTTGAAAGCTTATAAATTTGAAAATATTTACTTGTAAATCTATTAATCTTTAATCGCTCAAATCAAACCATTACAATTTGTTAAATCTTTAGTGTGTTTAGTGCTTTTTCAGAATTATTAAACTTGCACGTGCATTTAATTTCAAATTCTGAAAACTTGAAATTCAAAATTATTTCGTTTTTAGTACTAGGAACATTTAACATTAAAGAGAATTTATGTTTCTCAAGTTTCGACGTTTTTTTATGATCGAAAGTTTCTAAACGAAAATTGTCAAGTTTTTATAGCTTTCAACTTAAACAAAATGAAAGTGATTCTCGCTTGGAGATTTACGAATTTTCCAGGCTTCAAATATTTAATATTCCGTTTTAAAGGCTGCTTCCTTGCAATTTTTGCAATGATGAATATTTTCTAAAATCAGTGTCTACTTTTGAAGCCCGTAGAATAAAACATATTCAAATTAGATAAAACTTCTGTGGAATGTGTGCTGTTGTGTTTGATCAAATTTCGTAATTTTTCAGCGGATTTGTTTTACGTGTATACACGAAGGTGAAGAAGATTAAGTGTGTAAATAATTCTGTTTTTTCATTTTGAGGTGACGTAGCCTGTTTACAAGTTTCACAATATTACTGTCGTACTGCGTCATTTCTAGACTAGAGCTTCTTATTTTTTGAATAGAGTTGCAAATTGTTTGCAACTTGGAAGAAACCTGGGAATTGAATAAGAATTTTCGTCGTAGAATGTCAGTGGTTATTCTAAACAGAAGATATTATCCGATCAAACTAAAATTTGAAGATAAAATTTTGAATAAAATTAAAATTTGCAGCTAAAATTTTCACCCTGGGTGAGAATCGGCTACTTAAAAAGGGTTTTATGGGCCACCCTACTCCGTATATCACCCTAGATCTAGATGTCATCTTAAAAAGTATTGGATAGGAGGAACAATTAGTACTTATGCAATAACGAGAGAACATACTTGAAATAACTTAAAGAAAAAACATATCAATGCAACTAATGACTTTATTTTATTAAACAAATTTACATTTTTTGTACACATTTGCACATAAAAAACCCCATATCCATGCTATCTACCCCCTACCGTCTGCAGCCAGGTTTTTATTAGAGGCGCTCGCATTTGCTCAGACTTTTAGCCAAGGGAGTGGAAAACTGCAGAAAACCTTTCCCAAGCGCAGCCGGTTACCGAAAATTATCCCTACTGCCCTTGATGAGCCTCCTTATACACCTCCTTAACTTGGCGATTATTTAGTGGCTGGAGAGGTCTAACATTCGACACGTCTCCCTCGTCTAACTTTATTTTCCTGAATCCATTTACCTGAAAGAAAAAGTACGAACATAAAATAGTAGTAGTACATAAATTATCAAACTTATTTCCGTAGTTATTTTAAATAAATATATACTCTTACCATGCTTTTGGAGATAGGGATTTGAAATACATCTTCGAACCAAGTCACAGATTCCGAGCAAGGTGGGTAATCCAAAGATCCTTTGTGAAACAAAAATGGTGGTGTATGTTCTTTATCTAAAAAACTTACTAAGGGAAACGGGTGTATCATAGCTGTTGAATTTATGGATTGCACCTCATCTATAATTTCTTCCAGGTCCTTGAACAAAGGTTCGGGTGCCCCACCCTGAAATTTTATGAATAGATAAACAATATAGGATTTTTCGTGAAGACAAATTCAATTTTTCTTTTCTTTTCTGTAATTTTTCTAGGATATACATTTTTAATAGGATTTCAAAGGATTTATATAATTTGCGGGTACTTTTGTAGCATACAGGGAATTATCGAGAGAGTTTGAAAAGATTAAAAATATTTTGTGGTATTTATAAAACGTTTCTTTAGGACATATAAGGTTTCAGGATATTTTAGGAGATTCCAATTGATTTTATAAAATTTCTGAGGATCTTGATGATCTTGAGAAAATTTAAAAGATTTCGAAGAATTTTAAAGATTTCAAGAAAATTTTAATTAATTTTAATAAAATCAAGAGATTTCAAAGAATTTTTAAGATTCAAATTTAAAATTCCATTTAAAATTATTTAAGCCTTTAAAAGTCCAAAAATTTTTGAGAACTTTAAAAATTGGCAAGAAATTACACAAAATTGTAAAGGATTCCAAATATCTTAGGATATTTTTAAAAGATTTTAAAGATTGTTGGGTATTTTAATAAATTTCAATTAATTTTTAAGAACTACTTTCGAAAACTTCAGTGGATTTCGAAGAACTGAGAATATTTTAGGGCATTCATAAAAATTCCAAGGAATTTTGGAACCTACAGCACGTTTTAGCAGATTTTAAAAATTTTTAAAGGATTTTAATAATTTCAGAATACTTAGAAAAATTCCAAGGAATTTTTATTTCTTCAATAATTTTCAGGGATTTCAACAAATTTTAACTAATTGAGTGTACTTAAAAAAATTGTTGGGATTTCCAATTATTTTAATGATTTTAAGGAATTTGAAAAATGTTTGTGTGGCTTAAAAGAATTTCGGAAAATATATAACAGTTTTACAGGACTTATGAGGGTTTAAGGTTCTTCTAAAGTTTTAAAGAAATTTTATAAGATATCTTGGTATTTAAATGGTCTTAAGAGATTTCAAGAGATCTCAAAGTATTTAAAAAAAATTTCAGATTTCACAAAATATCATCAAGGATTCACAGAATTTCATGGGATTTCATAATATTTAAATGGATTTTAAATAATTTATTTACAAGAACTCGAATTGTTTTGAAGTTTTAAGAATACAATTCATTTGAATTATTTTCAATTAAAAAAACAAAAACAATCGTCACATTACCAATGCATCTGAAGATTTATTTAATTATTAATAATATGCATTAGTAATGTGACTCTTGTATTTTCTGGATTAAAGCACGTTCAAAAAAATTGGATTGATAAGACTTCAGAAC
The DNA here is from genome assembly GCA_932066315.1 of Andricus coriarius. Taxonomy (NCBI): domain Eukaryota; kingdom Metazoa; phylum Arthropoda; class Insecta; order Hymenoptera; family Cynipidae; genus Andricus; species Andricus coriarius. The sequence continues at coordinate 3,817 of CAKNWT010332388.1, forward strand.
AATCCAAGTGAAATTTATGGTAAAAGCATTCAAATAGAATTAAAAAATATTTTCATATCACTTTTCAGGTCAGAAATGAGTAACTTTTGGTAACTTTTTCGGTTAAATGGGTCACTTTTTCCGAGTAAATTAGGATGTGACAGCCCTACGAATAGTAAATTAAAAAAATTAAATTTTAATACCTTCCATTCTATATATGACAGATTCTACATTAAGAATGTTACAAGATAAGAATTCTGGTCTCGGAATATTAAAGGATAGGGAAAAAAAAAAAAATAAGTCTCGGAAAAATATAGGAATTTTCACAATGGGGGGTGGCGCCCCCCCCCCGGGGGGGGGGGGTGATTATGTAACTTTTTCACTTTCAATTATACTCCCAATTTTTCGGAATTCACGTCGGAAGTATTTTTTTGAATTTTAATTGTCACAACAATAAAAAAAACGTGATATTTATAAATGTGCAGTGGAAATGAATGTGAAAAACTTACATAATCAGGCCAATGCCCCTTATTTTCTCACTTTCAGTTTTCGAAAAACAATATTTGTGTTTTATTTCGTAGTAATAATTAATAAAAGCTTATTGAAAGAAAGCATTTTAGCTAATTAATTTCCACATCTTACGTAGAGCGACACTTTGAATACTGCAAGACCGTTCTTCTTGGATTCAGCTTTCTCAAATGATTCTAAGTCTTCTCTATAAAAATACAACTGCATCTCCATATCATGCCTATTGAATTGAAATGATGCCATGAAATTTACTATTGAACGTTTTGTCAGTGTTAGCGACAATAAAAATATCAAGACAGTATTTTTGACTTACGAAATCATGTCTGCATCCTCAGGCTCATAATTTATCCACTCCGTCCACTTTTTATTTGTGAAGTTGAAATAAAAATTATTATAATTATTATGATCTTCAGTGATGCTTCCTTTAATTACTTACTAAATCTGAATTAGGAAAAATGTCACTAATTGATTGACAAATCGAATATTTTAATTATAAAAGATTAATATTTGATGTGTGTTTCCCCGTGGACTACTTACAATCCTCACCATATTGCATTTTTAATGGGTCAATAATGTTAAAAATGCTACAATAGGGCGTTTTTTAAAATAAAATTTTCAATTTCTTTCCTAATTCAAGCAGTAGAATGTCACTAGTACAATTAGTATAATTTAAATCATTTAAATTAATAATTGAACAAATGTTTGGAAGACATACCTGTTTTTGGGCCCAACGGAAAACGGTTTTTTCAAATACGTAATTTCCATGAAGGGGTCCACCAGTAACACTTGGAGGTTCTCCAGACCAATCAGCTTTTATTTCCACTGTATCATAGAAAATGTAAAATGTATAAAAAAAATGAAGCAGAATTAAATTCTTGATTTAAAATAATAATTGTTTAATACCAGCGTGACCCGTATTGTTGATGATCATTTTCGTTGGTAATTTATGCAAGTCTTCAAATTTCAATCTTTTCTTAATAGGCGATGGACGATGATCCACCTGGTTCCTGTCAATCATAGCTACCGGAGATTGAAATTTCCCCTTACAGTTCGGATATTGTTTGCCCCAATTTTCCGCATCTTTAAAACTGAATGCGCCTGGGAGAAACGAATAAAAATTGTAAAGCCTGTTAATAAGAAACAATAATCTACATTATTGCTTTTATTATATGGATAATTTTCAAATAATTATTGCTTTTTCATTATTTAACAAAATATATAATCGCATCTTCAATTTGTATCCATTCATGTTTATTTTTATAGAAAATTATAAAATATGTTTTTAAAAAGTTTTAAAAATATCACTCACTTGCTCCTAAGATAAAACTGAAAATAACAGTCGCTATCAAGTATCGCAGGCTGATTTCGAAGCTCTCCATATTCTAAAATAATATAAAGAACAGAATTTTATAACTTTATATTTAGATCTCAATTTAAATTCTTACTTCTTTCTTTGTTCTCTTGAAGATCCAGCGGTGTGATTTATAAATTATAAAGTCTATAAATCGGATGCTAGTATCTTGAAGAATGGATTTGCTATTGAAAAATTATTATATATAGGTCGATATTCTTATCTTTCTTATCTCATTTTCTTATAGTTGAATATGTACGTGATTGTGTCGTGAATTTCGTTTTGTACAGGTTTTTAAAGTTCGTCGCATTTAAAATGTAGTGATAACATCAGTGGAGTACACTAGATTATTGAGTAGGGGAACATCCCCCCCCCCCCCCGGCGGAAAAGCTTACATTGACTCTTTAAACTTCAAAAAATGTAAATTAAAGATTCTGAAAATATTACAATTTAAAATTTAATGATATTTGACTCTGAAAGACTTCATAAAAAAATAATTATATTTTTATGCTTTGCGTTTCAATATAATTGTTCGTTTTAAATGGGTCCATGCGAAATGAATCATCTCCAACGCATCAGCAAATAAACTCTAATAATTTGTTTCTTTGGGACATTCTAATGTATCTGCTCATAATTTTCATATTTTCTCTAGCATTCCAATTAAAATTATAATAATTGGATATATATATATATATATATATATATTATTTAAACCATTAAGAGAATACTCTTCTATTTATATTTTTGTTATTTAATTTTAAGTTTCATATGTATATTACTATGTAACCCAATGTTCAAAAGGTGCAAACCGTAAATAAACTAAACTGAAATGTTTGGAAGTATTTTAATTTGAACTATGTACAATGTGCAGTGTTTTTAGTACTTTCAGAATTATTAAATTTATACGTGCTATATTTGGCTATTCTTAAGTTTTGGAAGGTTATAATTTCAAATTGCACAATGTGAAGTTATATTCTGATTTGATATTCTAAAATTCTAAAAAGTGAAAATTCAAAATTATTCAACTGTTAGTACTGGGAACATTATAAATTAAAGAAATTTCCGTTTTCTTTCCATTTGTCTGTCCGTTAACTAATCCAGTTGAATATTTCATCATTTTGGTTGAAAATTTGTCTCTTTGGTTGAAAATTAATTTTTTTAACTGCAAATTTAATTATTCCAATTGAAGATTCAAGTATTTGGTTGAAAATTCGTTTTCCTTTTTGTTGAAAATTACTTTTTTAAACAAAAAGTTTATTTAATCCAGTTTTATATTTTATTATTTCAGTTAAAAATTCATCTCTTGGTATGAAAATTAATTTAACTGAAAATTCAACTCATCAATTTTTCGTTAGAAATTTATCTTTTTCGGTTGAAAATTCATGTATTTTCTTGAAAATTCGTCTTTCCGGTAGAAAGTTCGTTTATTTTTTTGTTCGAAAATTAATTTGTTTACTTAAATTTGAACTATATTTCTGCTTTGGTTGGAAATTGTTCTCTTGTAGTTGATAACTCGTCTTGTTTTTTGGCAGAAAATTAATCTTCATGATTGAAAATTCATCTTTTTGGTCAGAAGTTTAACTGTTCCAGTTAAATATTCATTGTTTTAGTTGAAAATTAATCCTTTTGGTTTAAAATTAAAAAGTTTAAGTTGAAGGTTATTTTGTTAAAAATTAATTTTTTTCAGTTGAAACTAATTTTTTCAACAGTTTCATTTTGTGGTGAAAAATTACCTTTTCAAGTTGAAAATTCAACTACTTTGTCAAAAATTAATCTTTTTGGTTTGAAGTTCAACTATTTGGTTGATTGATTGATACTTAATGTGTTTTGTTGAAAATCCGTCTTTTCTGGTTGACAGTTAAGCTTTTTGGTTTAAAACTCATCTTTCTTGCTTAAAAAGTAATTGTTTTTAATGGAAAATTTAACTATTTTCTTCAGAGTTTGTTTTCATGGTTGAAGATTAATTTTAAAAACTGTAAATATAACCAGTATAACTTTTTGGACCCAAAAATTTTCCTTATTTACAATTTAGAAAAAAAAATTGTATGTTGTGCGGGATGTCCAAAGACACTTTTTAAGTGTCTTTGAAGTGTCTCACTATCTATACTTCTTACATTTCTCAATGGCAAATTACTATTTTTGACGCTTAGATCATCTCATATTAAAAGCCTTTGACATTGAACAATTTTCACTTAATAATTAGATGATTCAAATTTGAGACGTTTAAAATTTGAAAATTTATCAATTATTAACTGCAAATGTTAGTTTTATAAGGATTAAACAATTTTAAAGGAAGATTTTTAAAGTATAACTATTTGAAATTTATCAATAATTGATTACGGAAGACTTCATGAATAAATAATTTTGTTTTTATTCGTTAGGGTTTGAAATAATTGTTTTAATTGAAAACATGGGTCTTTTAGACATGAATTATCTCCTACGCATCAGAAAATAAATGCTGTAAGAATGTGTTTCTGCGAGCCACCATAATGTACTTGTTCATAAGTTTTGTGTTTTCTCTAGGATTCTAATTTTAAAGTTTTGAATGTACAATTCTCTAAAAGTCTAATCTTCGATTACTCAAGTTTAAAATCTTACAGTTTGGACAGCTTATAAATTTGAAAATATTTGGTTATTATTCTGCAAATTAATATTATATAATTCTAAAAACTAGAATTTCAAAACGATTCAATTTTTAGTACTGGGAACATTTTCGATAGCAGGATTTTTTTTAAATTTCCGATTTTAAAACAGTGTATGATTTTGAACACCTTAGAATAAAATGTATCCAAATTAGATTAACCTCATCTCTGATAAATTATACATTATTATTCAGAGTTTAGAATTTAAAAATTTCAAATGTTTCAATTTTTAGTTTAGATGATACAAAATCAGAAGAGTTCTGTATCAGGTTTGCTGTTGTAATAATTAGTTTAATTTAATCTTTTTTTTATTATTTTTAAAGTCAATAAAAGTTGAAAATTAGTAATTAGTTGTATTTCTCTTATCTAGATCGGGAGATATGAGCGGCAAACATTTTTGTAAACTAAAAGTAACTCAAATTTTGCTCGTAATTAGTATACACGATGAAAAATGTTCTGGAAAACCGAAAAAAATGGCCTTATAAACTCCTGGCGTCAACTTCAAAGAAATTATTCACAAACTTAATTCAAAAGCAGCATAAGAATATGAAAATACAAAAAAAAAATAAAAAAATATTAACCGTTTCCGTCCCGAGTCAAAATTTAGGCCGTACTTTGATCCTATAACTCCTACCTTAGTAGGCGCTGGAACAGCAAAGTAGGTTCAAAATTAGCAGCGATTACAATTCAATTTAGACCCTACTTTGAAGCTAAAAATGTCCGAAATCGGCCGTTTTTTCACGTTTAGCGTTAAAGTAGGGTCTAGATTTGAACCTACATTGGTGCTCCAGCCCCTACACTGGCAATAATAATAATGATGCATTAATATTTTTGACAAAAAATGTAAAATGACGTATAAAAATATATTTCCCGTATTTTATTGTAAAGGAGGAGAGGTTTTGTAGCGTGAAAGTAGATTCTTGAATTGAAAGACTGTACCTTCTAAATATTCAAAGTAGGGCCTGTAGGTTCAAATGGAGCCAAAGGAGGCTCTAATTTTTCATTCTCTAGGAGTGAAAATCTTAAAGTAGGGGCTATAGGTTTAAATAGCGTCAAATCAGATTCTAATAAGGAGCTGGAGGTTCGAAGTAGGGTTTAAATTTCGACTCGGGGTTCCTCACGACCTGATAGTTATGAACAAACAAATAATTGGCTTTAACAATTATGTTTCATTATCTTGAATTATCTAGCAATAATTTAGGAGAAGATAGTTGAAAACAATAATACTTTGCTTAATTAATGATGTTTGTGAAATTTCATTGAATCTCGCTATAAGTGAAACTTGGACAAAAAGTATAATACTTTAGAGAAAACCGCAACTTTCTAACATTATTGTGAGAGATTATTGTTATAAATAATAATAAACGGCTTAAAATATTATTTATTCAAAATTTAATTGATCATTGCCTCGCTCTAAGTTAAAAAATTAAAATAAGTTGAAAAATTCTGAAAAAATCGCGACTTTCTAAATCTATTGTAAGAGAACATGGCTATAAACACGAATCCATTGTTTGAACAATTTATGTTATTATTAGATTATCAATAGCAAGTAATACCTTGTGTGTTAAAAACAACATGTATTGCAAAAACCACAATCAAATCTAATTAACTCTAAAAACTTGGATAATTTTTTTTTCACTTATGGGTTTTTTGGGACCCTATAAAATAGACTTATGGGAGTGATATTTATAGAGTACATTTTTATTTGTATTCTATGACTAATTTTGAATAGAAATGTTGAGGTACAACTTTATTCACCAAATATTGACAATACTAAATAAAATTTACCCTGGCATACAGTCCTAATTAGGTATAGATTTTTTACAAAGTATTTAGTTATATTTTACTGTTGAATTAAGAAATATCTTGTCTCATAGGATGTTTCAAGTGAAAGTATTACTTTTTCAACGAAATAGATGAATTTTCAACAAAATAGTTACATTTATAACCAAAATGATGAATGTTCCAGCAAGAAGATAATTTTTTAACAAAAAGACGAGTTTTCGATCAGAGGTGAATTTTCCAAAAAATAATTAATCTTGAACCAAAAAAATGAATTTTTAACTAAGTATATACATTCTCAATTAGAACATTTTTTAATCTTTAATAAAAAACAACTGAATTCATCAAAAAAAAAGATGGCTTCCACAAAACAGATGGTTTATCGACCAAATTGTTAAATTTTTATGCCGAACAGGCCAGTTTTCTACAAACAAGTTTAATTTTACACTTGAAAATACGGATTTTCAATAAAATAGATTTTTTCAACCAAATAGTTAAATTTTTACCAAGATAATAGAATCTTTAACACGAAAGGTCCAATTCGCAACAAAATAGTTGCAATATCAATAACATAGACGAAGTTTTAACAAAAAATGTAATAGT
>CAKNWT010332389.1:0-28137 GCA_932066315.1 Andricus coriarius
TACTAGGTGGTTCAAGATGCTCCCGGCCTCCAATAGATGCCGGCCCCCGTATTAAAATTCCAACATCCACACGAATACACGACTCATTTCAGATGGATCTGCCACTTAATAGTGACGCTAGACTTTTCTGAAGTGAATATTTGTTGGTTAAAATAAAAAAAGTTTTGATATTTTTCTAAAAATGGAAAAAGATGAATTTCGGGCATTGATCAAGCATTATTTTTTGCGTGGAAAAAGTGGAAAGGAAACGAAAGAAAAGCTCTATAAATATTATGGTGAATCTGCTCCATCGTATTCAACAGTAAAATATTGGATTGCCGAGTTCAAAAGAGGCCGAATGTACACAAAAGATGAACACGCGGGGGGAGCACCGAAAACAGCGACAACTCCAGAAACCGTGCAAAAAATGAACGATATGGTATTGGATGATCCAAAAGTGAAAGTGCGTAAGCTAGCTGAGGCCGTAGGATATCATCTGGGTCAGTACATTCATTTTGCATGATTGTTTGGGTATGAGGAAGCTAACCGCAAGGTAGGTGCCGCATTTGCGGCATTGTACCAGCAGAGATTTGCGACGAATGAAGAAACCGAATCAAAAACTGAGGGCTATTTTGCAAGCCTTGAGCAACGTTACTGTTCAAAAGTAAATTTGACCAAAATCTTTTTTTTTTTCTTTGTTAGGCCGGGAGCATATTGAACCACCTAGTATATATATATATATTTGTCTATAATATAATAAATATATTTATTTTTCTCATCTTCTTATTTTTAATCCTTATATTTTTTTTTACTGATTTTATGTTACAGATAAATTTTGTATTAAGGATTTTAAACACTTATTCCAAATTTCTTTTAGAACACGTATACTTGCTTATGCATTATTTTTCCTTATCTTGGAAAGTTTGAACAGATTTTGCATATTTAAAATAATTTTTATATATCTTCGAATAAATTATAAAAATTTGCAGGCCCTTTCTTGTTCAGGAAATATTATTTGATTAATTATTTAATTATTTTTCCCTTATAACTAATGCATTTTTCAGCAAGATGCGCAGCAGGGCCGCCAGCGGATTAGTTCACAGCTGGCATCAAACTTTAGCCAGAGCTCCTATGCAAAATTCGGGTCGGTCGGATAGGGCTGACATAAACTAACACTCAGGTGTCAACCGCACTGTGTATTAACGAAAAATTAATTGATAGTACTCAACAAGAAACAAATAACTAAACTTTAACTTCAAATCTTCTAGATTATGAGCACTACAAAACAGGAAAATTAGTTATTTGTTTGCGATCGCAACCGACACGACTTTAACAGGCAGCGGCCATGTTTCCAAGGCAATGCATTATTATTTTTTTGTTGATTATGGTGAATGATTATGGGAGAAGGATTGACGCGGTATGTGGCAGCGAAGTGGGGGAAGCCGCTGTCGCTTACGTATGGTTATTAGACAATATTAAAAAAGATTTACATTTTTTTTCTAAAGTAATTTTTTAGATGTAAATCTTTAAAAGAATGAGGTATATATTATAGTCAATCCAAGAAACAATATATTAATGGTAAAATTAGATATAGTTTCTTCGAGAATCAACCAACAGATTTGTAACGAGTACGGAAAGCTAGTCCAAATTGAAAAAGAACATCTTGATAAATCAATTTGTTACTGAGATGTTAAAACTGTTTGCAATTTGAACACGTGAATTTAATTCCGGTGCGAGATTCTTGCATGCCACAGGCTTCCCCCACTCCACCTCCACTAACTGCGTCGATCCTTTTCTGTGAACCTTTTCGTGAATCAGACACTATTATTATATCAAATGAAGTTCTACAATATCTTGTATATCCAATGAAGTTTTACAATACTTCAAACTTGCCTCTTGTTCTTTGAATTTCTTAAAAACGGTGAAAAATATTTAAAAACGAACTCAAAAAGGTACCATACATGTATGACACTATGCCACAACGGGTTAACTGACAAATATATTACCTTAGAACTTAGGCTTTAATGTTCGGAGACAAAAATGTTGCTGTAACGAACACAGACGTCATTGTTGGAGCTAAAAAATATATATTTAAATACTCTGCAATAGCTAAAAGCATGAAACTTTCCCGAAGAAATGCACCAAAATTATAAAAAACGTCTTATTTATAAAGTAAAAGACAAAAAAAAACAATTCAAACTTTAAAAGAGAGAAAATTTAAATTTTAGTAGATGACACCACAAGCCGCTATAAAACAGCTTGTGTACGCACTTGGACAATATTTGTCACCGGCGAGAAAAGTAGTTTGCGAACTACTGTATTAGAGTTAGTTGAACTGGATGCAAAATATGGCTTGGCTAAAGAAATATTTGAAGCATTTACAAAATGTTTGACTTCAAAGGATATTCTGCTTGAGAATAATGTTTCGCTGGCTGGCGAGAATGTTTCAGTGATTGTTCGTTGCAAAAATTCGTTCTATACACACTTAAAGTCTGAGGTTCCAAATTTAATGCTCACAATATGCTTTTGCCATTCTGCAGCTATAATTTCAAAGAATGGATGTGCAGACATTCATAGAGTTTGTGGATAATCGATTAGGTTGGTTACAATTTCCGTATCTGGAAGTACGAAGCGATGTTCAATGTTAAAAGAAATTCAAGAAAACTAAAAAAGGAAAGCCTGAAGTAGATTCATCTGAGGAACTGAAACCAAAGAACCATAACCAAAACTAACACCAGAAGAGTCTTCACCGAAAAAATGAAAAGCAAGTAATTCAAACACTTTAAAAGAAAAATGTGAAAATTCAGCAGTAGAGGTACCAAAACAAAAAAAAAACGAAGAAAACCAATGAAACCAAGGGAGGAAAAGCAAGAAAATCTAAAAACGAAAGAAATCCAGACAAGCCTACTTTCGGAGCATGCTTTAAAATGTTTTTAAATCATTTCAACGCTCTGTTCGAATCTCACACAATCCTGATTTACCAAATGACCGAACTTAGTTTCTCGTTCCTTACGCAAATCGAAAAAAATGTCCTGCAACCACAATTTTTTATGGAAGTTGTAGATATTGATGGTAACGATCCCAACTACTGTGTTCCTTTGGACTCCGGCACAGCGTGTGAGGAGTATTTAAAAGACTACTTACCTGATCTTGTACAACCAACTCGAGAAACTTGACTCGAATTGTATAGAACAGCAGTCAAAGAAATGCAAGAAAGATTTTCAATTGACGACTCTTTGCTTTCAAATCTGAAATTCCTTGAACCAGAAGTAGCATTACAAGAGACATCTAGAGCAGAAATACCAAATGTCTCCGATATCACTGTATATTTTGAAGAATATTACTCTTCAGGTTTGAAAGACGAATGGTTATTATTTAATGATTTTCAATGAAGAAGAAAAAGAAAATTTAAGAAGCCTTGAGGCAGATAAATTTTGGTCCTGTCTTATGAATTTAGTAGATCCTGGAAATGGATATCTGTTTGCTAAAGTGTAAAACTTTCAGGTTCACTTTTTTTGCATGAAATTATTTGGTACATACTGCTGCTTCTATTTGCGTGATGATAAATTAAAACCATCACGAAGAATAATACTACCAATATTATGAACTAGCTGAATGTATGTATATCATTAAGCTATTTCCCTTTCGGCGAGCCTCTAGGGGTAAGCGTGACACTACCCGATTCGGGTAGTGTTTTTTAGGTGGATTTGTAGTAAATGGGCTCACCACACCCACGACCGCCAACAGCAACGCAGTAGTATCAGACGGTCACCCATCCAAGTACTAACCGCGCCCAACACTGCTTAACTTCAGTGATCTAACGGGAACTGGTGCTTCCAGCGTGGTATGGCCGTTGAATGAAAAAGATATATTTAAAAAAATTTTAATGTATTGAAATAATGTAAAATAGTTTTCAAATATTTGAGAAATATTTTAGTTAAAACCATATAAAATATTAGTTTTATTCATATTTTCTGGTTATTTTTCAAAATTAATAAATTAGTTCTTATATCTGATATTTATCTTATATTCTACTTATTTTGTATAGAAATAAATAGTATTTCATAAATTGTAATGCATTACAAAATATTAATTATTTATTTAGCAAGTATTATTTACATATTAAATTAAGATTTTATTATTTTAATACAAAAAAATACATTTTTAGTCTGGCTTTCGTATAGGAGGACTTGGGTATTCGATCCCTAGGCCTGTACCAATATAAATTCTTCTATGTACTTCTACCGGTGCTTTATTTGCTCAAAACCCAACTTAAACTGTAGGTCCCCTCAAAAGAGGATAATTACCTACCAAGGTGCAAGCTCTATTTATACAAGGTCGCTATTCGACTTTGAGAAGACTCGGAAAAGAGTTAGCGATCTCCTTTGCGTTGAGGCTCCATGTCGAGGGGACTCTCGCTCGGTTCGCTGGTCGATTTCGAGTAATGAACACACATGCATTTTTATACCACCAAGACAGTGCCTTGAATCTCTGCATCTAACTTATGGCATCAGAGGGACTTCAGCCGGGAAAAAGTGGGAATACCTCGGGATTTTCAAATTGGTGTATCACTATAGACACCCTGATAATCGAATATGATAACACCTGTCATATCAAGTTCGCGTTATAGTTACAGATGCTTCGGAGTTGTCACCCAAACCAGGGGCATATGTATAAGTATTGTTCTTTTAATCAATATCTATAGTCTCTAATATGTTAGTATTGCATTTGAAATTGAATTATGTAGTGAAAAAAGTGCCCAAAGCAGTACTGAAAAAAGTTTTTTCACCAGTTCTATCACATTTCATATATGTGAAACTGCAGGGAGCAACACGTCAAGAATCTAAAAATTGACTAGGTTATTACAGAAAAGGTATGCCGAACTGTAATTTTTACAGCAACCACTTCAAAAGTTGCGCTTTATGTTTTTCTAAACAATGTGTAAAGTGAGTCTTAACATCAGTAACTAGTTACACATCGTAAAACCTGTTGCGCCATCTGGCTGACAGCCTTCACTTTATTATTATTTATTTATGGCAGTATGGCTGCCCATGTGTAGGCACAATCATATTACATTTTTAAAAATAATTAATTATTTAAAAATCATTAGGTCATAATATGTTAAATAAAAATTACTTGAAGCTTAAAAAATTCTGTTTAAACACAGTCATATTTCCATACATTTTGAGTACTAGCGCCACGCTCGGGAAGTTCGGACGCATTTACTTTGACTGAAAACGTGCACGTTTTACGTGATACCAATGTAGAAGTCCTTCAACGTTCAAGATACAACTCACAAAGTAGCTATATATACACTGTTAAAAATGTATGGGATTTTAACACAGTTTTACTATATAAGTGTAAGGTAAACTTTTAACACCGGTATTGGAAGGTGTAATTACAATATATGAATTGCAATTTAGAAGAATACGGGCCGTTTGCCATACAAGTATTGCAATTTCACTTTACAATACCGATATGGTAATTTTTCCTTACACTCACTTTAGCCCGTCTAGCGGATGATATTGCATTACATCTGTGGCAATATTACAATAAATGTACGGTAATATTACAATACCAGCATTTGATAACTACAATATCATATGTTGGAACAACATCATGTGTTAATGCTTCTATCGACAACCGTTCGAGCTATCACAAAAGCAACGTAGTCTTCGGACTCAGGGCTGAAGAACGCATCAAAATCATGTAACCCTTTTAGTCAAAAAGTTCTTATACAACCACTTATGTTCTATTTTGTTGATCAGTGCAATTATATTTGATACCTAGGCCTTTAAACAACATCGAAGTGAAAAAATAGGGTGTCCGCAACAATTTTTGAAATTTAAAAGTCTTACTCCTTAATTTTGTTCCTTTTGGTAAGAACATAAAACGTGCAACAAACTAAAACTACTAGAAATATTCATTTCCTGTATAAATAAAAGAATTTGATTTATAATTATGCAAAATAATAAATTTACTCGTTAAAGACGAACAATTATTAAAAACGATTACAAGTACAGAACAGCCTCTGGGGAATTACAAATATTGCACCAAATTTGCATCTGAGCGATTGTCTTCATTAACAATTGATGCTTATATCTTTGTATTCTTTGAAAATTAATTCTTTGGATCTTTCTTTATATTACTTCATCTCAACTGCATCTTGCACGGCTTAAAGTCCTACGATGAAAGAGAGGTCCTCTTTGTAGTCATCCTGGAAATTCGATGTCTCAGGATCATTAACCGAAAAATCGGTCTTTAGTTCAAATCTAAGGCAGTTTTTGTGGTTACAGAAAAGAAGTGCTGAACGTTTTTATAAGGTATTGCCGGAAATTCGTTGTAACTAGCGTAAAATTGCTTAGGAGTATACGCTTCTCCTTGTACTATTTGTATTACTGCAACTATCCATCTTTTTGATTAAAAAAAAAACTTCTTTGAATGTATTTTTGCGGTAGATGATGAATAATGTTGATTAAGGCCTATTCCGCTTTTTTTGGTGTGAATAGGCCTTAATTAACATTATTTATTTAAAAAACTTTTTTGTTCAAAAAGCCAATGCAAAACCAGCTCTTTTGCGAGGAATCACAAATGATTTCTCTATTTCCTTAAAGCAGTTTCCGAGAATTCGACATCTATAGATTTGTATGCCAGTAGACTTTTAATGAACTTCAATCCTGATATTTTGCAGCAACGGCGATTGGTACCATGTACTGCGATTCCAGGTAAGTGCTTATTTAAAAAGTGCACATCCTGTACAAACCCCTGAGTACAGTTTACGAGAGACTGAAACTGAGTTCAGTCTCAGTTTAATTTCATTCTCTCGTAAACTGTACTCCAGGGGTTTTTGCATCGTGTGAACATCCCTGGCGAAAGTTTCGTATAGGAATTCATTCCGAAACAATCCGAATCATTCCGAAATCTGTGTCCGCACCAATCAGACTCTATCTGTGCCAATCCGAACCAAATTATAAATTCGAATGAATCCGAACTCGGATTGACCTAAACCGATTTCCAATGCGAATTAATCCAATTCAATCCGAACTCGGATTCATTTGGATTGGAAATTCAGTATGTGTGACGTGCGCCGAGGAAAGGGGGCTTACTCTTAAAAAATCGAAATCAAGGTTTTTACACCTTTCGATAGTTTTTTAGTTGCCCTTTTTAATTGAGACAGAACAATTTGTTTTTTTTTAAATTTTGACTTTGAAATCAAATTGTTCCACCTGACGCGGCTTGGGATAAAACTGCCAGGGCTCAAGGTGCGATATCCTAACCTAAAAGTGCGAAAATCGCGATTTAAGCCTTTATTTGAGGTTATGTAGAATCGCGATATTATTTTTTTTCGAAAAACTGCAGTCAGCACCTTAAAATATAAGCCTTGCCCTTTCAAATACACTTTGGTTCGCTCAAATATATATTTTTTTCTTTGAGATATTCAATTTTTAAGTTTTTAAGTTTGTCACGTCTCGAGCAAAAGGCGAGGGTAGTATGGAAAATAGGAAAAGAAAGAGACCAGTGTGCTGATTATGTCAGGCTGGTAAGACCTGACAAATTATTTATTGTGGGTTTGTGTGTCACTTATCAGCCTTACGCGGACTGTTTCAGAATTCAGAATTAAGTGTGAGATATTTGCTTTAACAATTCTTTTATTATAAGCGATAAGAACAGAGTTAAGAGTTACATAAATTAATCTTACGTGTACCTTTCTACGCTTGAAAGGGCGAGAGTGAGTTGCTTTGTCGGTTGGATCTCCGCTTATGACGTAAAACACCGACGGAGTTTTACCGGATGATAAATTGAATAAACTCGTAAGTAATTCAATAATGAGTTCTTTCACGAACGTTGACACCGCGGACTTTATTCGGAAAGTTACTCTGCGACAACCGAAAGTCTCAGCCGAAGGGACTTAGTCCAAGACTTGATCACGTTAACTATTTTGAATTTGAACTTTAAAATATGCGACTTAGTCAGAGTGTTCCTTCGGTCACAATGAGATAGAAGCCGTTACTTTGTCAAAACTATTCGTTAACCGTGGATCGAAGTGAACAGTATGACTGCTGAGAACGTAAGACTATTGACAAGGGTAGCGTAGGGGTTTATATACGCTTGATACTTCGACAAAGTCACGAACATTCTTAGAAACAACTGGCACAACGTAACCAAGGCACGTTCCGGTCACAATGTCACCAAGGCACGTTCTTCTTTAAAATAAATTCTATTTATGGATTTCGGATTACTTGAGTGAAGATTATTTATGTCCCGTTAAGTGATACCTTCGGTGGTCGGCCGTGTCTTCTCTAGATCGGCTATATGTAATTTGATACGCGCGACTTTCCTTATTGAATGTCGTGCGATTCATGCGGGTGATTCATGCTATCGTCAGCGACTGTGGACAGCGATCGCGCATCTCAACTCTCGACCTTTCAGGAGTTTGCATTTTATACGTTAGCTTAGCTATAGGCGATATAACTAGTCAGACACTTTCGGTTACAATCTTGTCTGACTATACACATGTTTTTTCACTAAGTGGGTTATACTTTAATATTAACCTGTAGTATGACATTATATATCGGCAACTTATTACTTTAATTTAGACATACGTGTGTATTCATGTTCCATATAATTAGTTTTGACTTTGTTATTGTTTATGTTTCAGATTATTAGGAATAAGCATACATTCGTATTTTATTAAATATACTTGATTATCTTTTAGCAGCAGATCCTGCATTACAATCTCTTATTAGCGGAACGTATGCTAAGTTATCGGTAGTCTCTGAGTTCTTATCCCTTCATGGTAATACTTTAAGTATCTTGTGGTCTCTCTCATACCGACCGTAGTGCAGTTACCATACTTAGGTTCAAACTCAGAGCAGATCAGTAATGTTCTTGCTTGTAAAATTTCGGGATGTAACAAGTTACATGAATTCCTCAAGTTTTGTACACCTTCACGTTTAGTAACCGCAAAAATTAAATATCTCAAAGAAAAAAAGAGATATTTGAGCGAACCACAGTGCTTTTGAAAGGGCAAGGCTTATACTTTAAGGTTCTTGCTATAATTTTTCGAAAAAAAACAAATATCGCGATGCTACATAACTGATAGAGCAATTCTGAGGCCAGATTCGTGTTCAGCGCACTCAAAACCTTCGGACAGGTATACTCAGGTTTCTGGTTCTGACATTTGGTCAAATTTTGTCGGCCTGTGTGATGCTGGACGCCAGCCAGTTTACTTACAACTAGCAAAGAAAGGAATAACCTTTATATTTATGTTAAGCAATTAGACTAATAATAGCGGGGTAGGTAGTCAGGCGACCCAATTAAAGAATGCTATAGAATGTCCAGGAAAATGTATAATTTAAGAAAGAAACATGCCAGATAGATACAGTGTACTTACATATTGTCGAACGATTTATTTAAATTCCGTAATTTCGATAATTATTCCAGATCTTTGTAAATTTGTATTGTTATTTGTCGAGTACACAATTTTGTCCTTTGTAATTTTAAATGTATCTCGGTAACCGACTCTTTGACTTCTCAAACAACATGACGATAGCACATTCGCTCGCAAGAGAGCAGACTGGTATGTCAGATTCCGTCTCTATTGACAATTCCAAATATGCATAAACCCCAATTATTGGTTTCTTTACAGAATTGCTCAATTCAATTCTTAAACTATGAAGAAAATTAATTATTGTTTTCCGAGATGCCAAATCTAACCTTGACGTTTACGACAATTTTAATTTCACTGTTTCACTCTCCCCTTCCAAACCGTAACGTCAAGGTCGAAATTTGATAATTAGTCTTATGAAAATATACAATTATTGCTAATTGACACTTTATAAAAATTTTACCTGCGACATCTGTAACTCTATCTGGAATATTAAATTGAATCAAGTTTTCAAAGTGTCATAACTTGCATAATGAACTGTAACATGATTTAAATGGTATAAACATTACATGTTCTTGGAAATTCATTATATATTGAAAATAATCTTGGTAAGGCATTTTAATATCTACTTGAAAAGAGGTACAAAAACTTATATTAAAGTAATATTGATAACGGAATCATCCAAGTAGGCCAGGTGGCGTAATTTAATCTTAACGAGTCGACAATTCCTTGGTATCAGACGTTGCAATCTGGACATTCCGGAGAGTAAAGCGATAGATCCCTCGAGCAGCCAGCTCATCGTCTGAGAGCCTGCTCGTGTTCTATCCCGTGAGGATAGATGCAGTCTTTGGTGTCGAATCCGTCTGCTCCACAGACTTGACAGAATCCCGGTCCATATGGTAAGTTACCATTTTTGTAATTGTGAGGTTTTGAACGGCAGTTTACAGATCCATCGATATGTTGTTTTCAGACACTGGATACGAAAGTCTGTGTTCCTCGGTCGACCTTCCTGCCCTCCATTCTTTTGACGAAAACCTCGGCACGCTTCATTATTATATCCTTTAACCCTTTGCGACGCGAATTTTTTTTTCATTGTTAATACTGTTATTTTTAGCTTTATATAGGTTTTCGGGGTCGCTGATTCTGATGTCGAAATTGTAAAATTTAAAATGGCGGCTCCAATATGGCGACTTTATTTGACAGAATGTTATGGTTTTTTTATATTGGCCTAAAACGCCTAAAGGGGGGTTTTGGGGTCGCTGAGTACGATTCTGACGTTAGAATTCTTAAATTCAAAATGGCGGATCCAATATGGCGACTGTGCTTGGCTGAATTTCATGTTTTTTTTTATATTGGCCATAAGACACCAATTCGAAAACAAAAAGGGGGAGTTTGACGATAAAAGCGCTGATGTAAAAAGGGTGAACAAGCGAAGCAATAATTTTAATTATACCTTTTATGAACGTTAAAGTATGTGTTCAATGAAGGTAACAAGAGTGCGCAGAACGTCTTCTCATATAAAAATCGGCCAAGCAAAGCTGAGCGTCGTCGAATTTTGTGATTATAATATCAGAATCGAAATAAGCGACCCAAAAAACCCACGTCAATCGAGTTTTATACTGACTGTAACAAAATTGGCCAATTTCGTAAAAAATGGTTGCCATTTCGTGGGCGCCATTTCGAATTTTTGAATTCTTACATCAGAATCGTAATCAGCGACCCCAAAAACTCTCGTGAATCAAGTTTTATACTCATTGTAACCAAATTCGCAAATTTGCCGCGATTTTGAATTTTCAAATTCTGTCATCAGAATCGTTATCAGCGACCTCAAAAACCACATAATCTATTTTTATGCTCATTGAGAAGTTATCCCTGTCTCTCAGAATCTTTTATAGACCAACATAATAATAAACTCCATTTTTGCACATTTTGAAATTTTTTTTCGAAAAAACTGACCTACGAAAAATTCTGCAAAAAATATATTGTTTAGTTCAATGTTTGAGATACTTGCATACAAATTTTTAGATCTCTAGGACTTTAAGTTCAGACACAGCAGAATTTATTGTAAAAAAAACGAGATTTTCGAGTTTTAATTGTTTATAACTAATGAGTAATTAACAAATTCACATAATTTTTTGTGCTAGTTGTACTCTTTACATCCCTAAGAGTTGATTAAAAGAAAAAATTCGTATTTATATGCCAACGCTTACTAGAAATATAATAAAAACTTAGGAGAAGTAGGTGGGACGTATACGTCCCACTGCGTCGCAAAGGGTTAATAAGGATTGACTCACTATGCGGCGATCCGTCATGTAGACAGGTTGAGCGGTGCCCTTTGGGTTGATGAGGTTTGGGACTCCTAATTCCTTCAAAACGTCTTCAGAAGATGGTAGATCATCGAGAGGTAGTGCTCTTACCATTACTGATAGTGCCATGACTGCCTTGGTGTCATCAGTGGTTTTTATATTTTGGGTTGGATGGGTTCCACTTGCAATTCGGTTTCGTTTCAGGTTATCAGCGTAAACCTGAGCTGTAGTCATCCTGACTGGTTTCGTTAAATTCAATTTTGGTGGTGGCAGATTCTTTATTTCTTGAAGCAGTGACTTAGCCTCCTGGCTAAGTTGTACCGCTTGGGGGACGTTAACCGTAGCAATGGTAACATCAGTTGTCGAAGACGTTTTCCCAAGGTCTGTGAAATTCTCATCCTTTGTCTTAGATGGCAGATCATCCTTAACGCTGTCAGTTTCAGAACATTCGTCGCCTGATGTCTGGCTGTGTTCGAATTTTATTTGGAGTTTGATCGCCTCCAACTGCGTATGGATTTCCTGCTGTCAATCATGGACTCGTTTGAACTGCTCTGTGAGTGTATTCTGAAGAGTTTGACCAGAACTCAGACTTTCAAAGTCACCCATGATGGCGGGTCCTGCTGCTTGTGGCTGAAATCCAGTTTCCCGACAATTTGACGCAATCGATACTGAAAATACATATTACTTAGCCCGCAAACTTCGACGTGGTATTTCTAAATCGCATAAACTATTTACCAACCACTTTACCGGTTTTGTCTGTCAATTCAACTGTTGTCGATCCCAAAACTTTACTAACAAAGGCTGGCCCCAAGTAACGATGTGCCAATTTTGAGGAATGACTCTCAGCTTCATTGCTTCATTTTTTGTTGGGTTAATATACTTTAGTTCCGACGTTAATTGGTACTGACTTTATTCTACCCGGATTGGCTTTGGCGAAACGTTCTTCGGAGTACTTCTTTGAACGACTTTCTATCTTATGACGAAACTCATCTATTTTACCCATTCGCTTTACCCAGCAGTCTACTGAACAATCACTGGAAATGTCTTTTTCATTTTCAAGGGATTCTGTTACGTGCTTAATAACAGCTTCGCGACCGTGATTCAGAAGGAAGGGCGATATTCTACTACCCGAATGTGGTACAGTATTGAAAGCTAATTGGATTTTTGACAAGTTCTCGTCCCATTCCTTGTGACTGTCATTAATAAACGCGGATATCATTGGCTTAATCTTCCTATTTTTGCAACACCCACCTCAAAAGTTGACCTTTTCATGCTTCTAAGTGGTTTCTAAAGGACCTTATTTGAGCAGACTGTGCGCGAAACAATTTTCGCGCATGCGTAGTTTGAATATGGCTTACTTTAGGCACTGATGAAAAAGCTGCGCATGCGCACTTTCGAAATGAGGTACTTTAGGCACTGGCACAGGTAACTTTAAACACTGGTGTTGGTATCTTCTTGAAATAAATTGTGATTTAACTTGAACAAACCTTTTAATGATTGAAGTTTTGTTTTTAATGTTTCTTAGCCGTTTTCGTCTGTCGTACAAAAGGGCATAAGGTAGGGCATAAGTAGATGATTGCTAACTCGCGTGATTGCATCATTCGCCTGCGGCTCGAAGCACTCGTGTACGTTTTCACACTCGCTTCGTTCGTACGCTAACCACCGACTCATGCTTCGAGCCTCCGGCTTATGCTGCAAAATTCACACTCGCACACAATCACCTATTTTGCGCACTTGTATCACAAATAACTATAATGCGCTCGACCTTTACGTCTTTGTTAACATATTCAGTTCCATTATCCGTGATAATGGATTTTGGAGTACCCCGGCGATCAAAAATCGTGTCAAGTGCTCTGACTACATATACGTTTTTTTTAACTTGAGACAACGAAATATCTCAAAAAATACGCATCCTACGGAAAAAATGTCTGGAATAAAAACTTTTTATTTTCGAGGGGGAAAAAAGATTTGTTAAAATTTACCCCACCCCCACCCCCACAGGAGGCAGGGGTGGGGGTAACTTTGTAATTTCAAATGGCAACCCCAATTTTTTATCACAGATTCAGATTCTCCTTTACGAAATACGTAAGTTTTATTCGGAAAATTTGTTTCGATTCGCGATAGATGGCGCTGCAATTGCGAAAAATGAAATTGTTGACATTACTTTTAGCTCTACCCAGGAATAACGACGCGGACGTAGTAGTTGTCTATTCCCTTCGGGGTGCTTAATTTCGGTGAGTCCCCTTGCCTCTCACCATTCATCGGGGTGCTTGAACTTTTGGCAACGGGACAGTAAATGTGATAAAACTGTCGAAAACCATTCCTGAATGCAGTTGGTTGACGACAGTCGATTTTGGATGTAGACATTACATATCATCGAGTCTCCACTGTCTACAATCCTCGACGTCATTCCGGCCGAGCGATAACCGCGTCTGTCCGTGCTTAACGTTTATTCATTAGGAAGGTTGATTGTGTTCATTTGATTTGGGTGTGTTGGTTGCTTTCGTTTGGGTTATTGTTGTTGGTCACGTTCGTTTGAGTTGGTTTGGGTGTCGTTGTATTTCCTCATTACCTTACTTCATTACTTTTACAATGGAAATTCTATCTCAGCAACAGAAGATTGAAATGATTCTCATTTATGGAGAAAGTGGCAGGAATATCAATGATGCTCTCACGCTTTATGCTCAACGCTTTCCAGAAAGTGTTCCTTCACGCGCTTCTTTTTACCGGGTTGTCCGAAACTTCATCACTGACGGAAGTGTACAACCGAAAAAAAGGAAGCGTCAAGTAACAGTCACTGGAGTTGATAATGAAATTGCAATTTTAGCTGCAGTCACTCATGACCCTCATGTTAGTACTCGACAACTAAGCCGCGATTCCGGAATGTCTCTATCCAGTGTTTGGAAGGTATTAAAACGTAATAATTATCATCCGTATCATATTTCACTGCATCAAGAACTTCATGGCAATGATTTTGAGAACCGAGTGACATTTTGTCAATGGGCGGTTCAGCAGATACAAGGAAACCCGAATTTCTTTTATCTAGTACTCTTCACAGACGAGTCGTCTTTCACAAACCATGGTAACGTTAATCGGCACAACATGCATTATTGGAGTGTAGAAAATCCACATTGGTTGCGTGAAGTTGAGCATCAGCGTCCATGGTCCGTGAACGTTTGGTGTGGAATAATTGGAGATCAACTTATCGGTCCGTATTTTATTGATGGAAATTTGAACGGTGAAAAATATCGTAACTTTTTAGAAAATCAACTTCCAATATTGCTGGAAGACCTAAGCTTGGAAGTGCGACACAACATGTGGTTTCAACATGACGGTTGTCCAGCACATTATGCGGCAATCGCGAGGGTAGTACTCAATCGCGAATTCAATGGACGATGGATCGGTAGAGGAGGTCCAGTAAATTGGCCTGCCAGATCGCCAGATCTTACGGCGCCGGATTTCTATTTGTGGGGTTATCTAAAGAATCGCGTCTATCAAGAAGTGCCCACAACTCGTGATAACATGATCGAGCGAATCAGGTCTGCTTGTGCACAAATATCACCAGACACAATTCGCAGTTGTGTGGAATCTTTCAAAGCTCGTATTAACAAGTGCATCGAAGTGCGAGGACACCATTTTGAGCACTTATTGTAAAATAATTAATCGAAATCAAGCATCCCTGTGGTGAGAGGCAAGGGGACTCACCGAAATTAAGCACCCCGAAGGGAATAGACAACTACTACGTCCGCGTCGTTATTCCTGGGTAGAGCTAAAAGTAGTGTCAACAATTTCATTTTTCGCAATTGCAGCGCCATCTATCGCGAATCGAAACAAATTTTCCGAATAAAACTTACGTATTTCGTAAAGGAGAATCTGAATCTGTGATAAAAAATTGGGGTTGCCATTTAAAATTACAAAGTTACCCCCACCCCTGCCTCCTGTGGGGGTGGGGGTGGGGTAAATTTTAACAAATCTTTTTTCCCCCTCGAAAATAAAAAGTTTTTATTCCAGACATTTTTTCCGTAGGATGCGTATTTTTTGAGATATTTCGTTGTCTCAAGTTAAAAAAAACACCCTGGTATCGACAGATAATTGAGCCCAAGGGGATTGCAACGGTCTTGTAGTTAACTGTCCCTTCTTAGGTCTTTGATTATATTTTACTTTGACACAAATCCCACAATCTTCAACGTATGACTTATCTTTTTTGTCGAATTCTATCTAGTGTTTTATCTTTACCTAAATGACCTGATTGTGGAGTGTCATGATTTTCGCGTTGGACAGTCAGAATGTCACCGGGCTTCACAAATTTTTTCCAAGGGTGCTCATCATCTATCAGGGCTTTTTCGTAATCGGGGCGATAGTAAAATATTTCGTTATTTTCGATTTTCCAATCAGAAAATCTATCGGGCTGCTCTTTACCCATTTTGATTTTCGTCTCGTACCAGTCTTGGTCACAGATGGTGCTTAACTGAATTCACGCCTGGATAGTTTCCTCAGTAACCTTTTTCTAACCATTAGGGTCAACATCCAGATCAAACATGCGAGAGAGCGCATCAGGTGCTTCGTTTGTTGTACCTCGTCTATGTTCGACTGTCATGTTGTGTTGGTTAAGATAAATGGCCCATCTTGCCAGACGTTCTATAGAATTATTTAACGCGTGAAGCCATTGCAATGCCTGATGATCTGTGATGACTTTAAACGGCATGCCCTCTGAATAACACCTCAACTTTTCCACAGCCCAAAGTACTGCTTAGCACTCCTTCTCAGTAGTTGTCAAGTACAACTCTGTGCCCGTCGGTGGCCGAGTCAAAACCTCTACTAAATTTTCATTACCTGATTCCGGGTCTTTTTCTACGAGAATCGCGCCCATTCCAAAATCACTAGCATCTGTATAAAGGACAAACGGTTGTCCAGGTATAGGCACATATAACCGAGGAGCTTCGATAAGAACCCTTTTTACTTCTTCAAAAGATTTTTGCTCGACATCTGTCCATTTCCAACGGACTTTTGTACTCGTCAACTTATTTGAGGGACCTTCAATCCTAGCCACGTTCTTTAAATGTCTATGGCACCAATTAACAAGGCCATTAAATTGACGTAACTGTGTTCGATCTTTAGGGACTGAAAAGTCTATAATTAGTTGTATTTTCAGGATTAGGTTTCATACCAAACTCATCGACAAGATATCCCAGGAATTTAACTTCTTGACAAGCAAAACTACTCTTCTCGCGGTTCATAATTAATTTTGCCTCCCTATAAATCTCGAATACTAAAGATAACATAGCAAGATGCTCGTCGAGATCCTGACTGACTATAATCCAATCATATAAGTACGTGAAAACCTGGTCACACCATTTATTCGTCAATTTTCGCTCTAAGATTAGATCTGTTAAACGCTTTTTTAAAATATCCATCAATGGCTGGAACGTTGAGGGTGCTCCGGTAAGACCGTAGGGCATCCTTTTCCATTGAAATAATCCCTTTTCCTCTACAACAAATTCTGTGTACTTTTGACTCTCTTCATCCATGGAAATTTGATAGAAAGCTTCACTCATGTCAAGAGTTGAAATTATTTTAGCTTCGTGTAATTGTGACAACCTCATATTAGACCTCATATTATGTAAGGGGTAAGTTGGCTTTTTAGTTTGTCGATTAAGGGGCTGATAGTTAATGCAGAATCTAAGTCCACCCTTTGCTTTTGGGGCCACCTCTGGCGAGCAAGCCCATTCGCTATTACTTCGGGTGAGATATCCTCCTTTCAATAGTCTATCAGTTTCTTCGTCGATAAATTTACGAATAACTTCGCTTCGACGGTATCAGAGGCGTCTCACCGATCGATTCCGTGCCGAATTTAACGCATTCAGCGTCCAGAAACTCTTAACATTTGAGTTTCGTCAACCGAAAGTGTATGTAATTCGTTTGAACTGATGGAATTATCTGACAAGGGGTAAACGTGTTTACTTTCATTGAAAGTCCGGGTTAGTGAAAACGGATCTAACAAAACCTTAAAATTTAGCCAAAAGTCCATCTCGAGGATCAATTCACCTGACTGTTCCGGCAAAATGCTAAACCATTCGGGTCCATAAACATCGGATATGTCCATCACAAAGCCTACTCCTTCAAGTCCCTTAGTCACTGAGGTATCTCCAAAACGAACACCCGCCCGAGATAACAGGTCAAATTTCAAATTCTGAATCTGGAGATGTTTGACGCGTTGGTAAGCTGACTTACTCAGAAACGTTCTTCCACTATCACTATCGACTATACCACGGATTTTTTCACCAAAAATAAACATTTCGATAGGTAATTTTATCGATTTAAGTGGTTCGTTAAATGCATCACTAGAAGAATATATTCTACGCTGATCCAGTCGATGTATACTATATGGGGGCAAATGAGGAGGTAGCCAGTTTCTATATGAAATTAGTTTCTTTTTTTGGTCAACTTCAACAACGTTATTACTTTTGCAATTTTCATCCGTTAGGGATAATAAAGCAGCTATTTCCCTCGTTGATCCACCCATTTTCTTGCGTATTAACTTTTCTAGTTCATCGTCTGACTCATCTGAGTCACATGAGGTTTCTTCCAATATTTGCAACTCTTAACCATTCACGGTCTTTAATCCCCAGTTTCATTCTATTGACATCACTCGACTTATCCAGATCTTTTATTTGATCAATTAAAAATGTCTGTCGATTGTTTTCGCCTTCTTTTATTAGAAAAGGGTTGTGTGCAGCCTCGGCTGTGCCCGTTTGTTTAGTAACTTGAGGTGTAGCTACTGAGGGCTTTCGACGTTTCCCTAAAGACTGGGACAGTTCTTATTTATGTGGCCCACATCTCGACAGAGACAACACACTAGCTGTGGCTCCGATGTACAGTATCGTAACGTATGTCCTACTTGTCCAAAATTACAGCAAAATAATATTGTGCGATCAAAAGGAGGCTTGATATTATCAAATTTGGTCTGTTCGTCGCGAGAATTATTGGAGACATTTTTATTCGCCTTGTTATTCTGATTTGCTTTGTTGTCAAAGCTTTCTAAATAATGTTCCAATCTCCTGACGACCTAACGATTTAGAGACTACGGTTTTCTGTCCTTGTTCGAGTTCTCGGTATGTTTATGTTGTATCGCGTTTAAGTGAGTGACTTGATCACCATTTTAATCATCGTCAGTCACTTTTGGTTCTGATTCGTTACCGTCTTTGTCAACAGAGTCTAATTGACCCTGCACATAATTCAACTCGGTTTTAGTAACCCGTGGGCGATTTTTTTTAGTTTCGATTGACCTTTGATACAAATAATTTCGTTCATTAACATAATGCAGAGTGGCCAAAGAACCGGGAAAACCGGGGAAAAGCCGGTAATTCGGAACAACCGGGAAATAACCGGGAATTTCGTTCGAACTCCGGGAAAAAATGAAGACTCTATTATAGGGATAATTCTAGCAGGCAGCAAGTATTGAAGAGCAAGTAAAGGAACTTGCCAAGTAGTTCAGTTGCGTGGGTGTTGGCAATGAGAATACTTTTTTCTAGTCTCGGAACCCTGATACTCATTGTGATTAATATGTGATCATTGTCGACTTATTCATGCTGCTACGCATCAGGAGTGTCGAGAGAAACTTTTATTTTGAGATACAATATTACTATGTACTTTTTTACTTTCCATGTTTCTTTTGTGATTTCTTTGTGATCATTGCGTAGTTATTGGTTTCTACGCAACAGCAGTGGCGAAAGATATTATTATTTTGAGTACAAACATGTACTTTTTCATTTTCTACGGTGAGACTGAATAAATAAGTTAAACTGTTTTGTTATGATAATTTGCCTTTTTCAGTTTAGTTATACAGAGTAATTACGTGTATGTGTACTCACGTACTGAAAGCCACAACACATTGAAAGAATAAAATTTTACGAAACATCTTCGAATTGTGTTGCACGAATTCTTCGAAAAATCTTCATTTTGTCCTTGTTTAAAACGATTAAATTTGTCCAAATTAGTTTATTTGCTAAAAATTATGAAGAATTTTGCAGGAAAATCCCGAAAACACGTCAGAACTGTTAGTAAAAAAACCGGGAAAACTTTCGAAATGTACCCGGGAAAACCGGGAAAAACCCGGGAAATTAAAATTCCTCATCCTGTGGCCACCCTGATAATGGAGGAAATCAGTATAACTCTTCAAAGATAGATTCAGAATCTCGAAGGCTAGTCGCGGATTGAACTTTGTTAGGATCTGTTTTAACTGTTCCCTAAATTCAGGTGGGTACTGCATAGTTCAAAAATAAGTCGGGCTCGACATGCGAATTCAGCTAGTGTTTCGCTCTTTTCAAGTTCTAAATCGTGTACTTCGAGAAGGAAATCAGCGTCATCTTTTTTAACTCCCCATTCATAGCGGAAAACGTGAGAAAAATCTTTTCACGTACGCCACGAGCTTTTATTAACTAAGTACCACGACCTGTGCGAACTTTCAAAGATCTTAGACAAACAAGGAACAAACAGATCCTTATGTATTCCGCTAATACTTAAGTAATCCTTCAAAATTAATAAAAATTACTCTGGATTTCTTTCTGTTCTTGGAAATGTAATTTTCCACGAGCTAATTATTCGACCTACTTTCATTGCTATGGAACTCTCGCTATTCTCAAAACTGATAGAATTTCTGTTTTGTCTTTGCATCAACCACGACGCGTCTCGTGTTGTTTGTGAATTACCCGACGGATTGTGTCGAAAAGGTTGATCACTGTCTCTTTAGTCATCACCCCTCCAAGAGAACAATGAACCAGTTCTTCGTCCGGGCGGAGAATCTGGACTCATTGAAGGTAAACCGAACGAATCAAATGAGCGAACTGAGACGCGACTAATGCTGCGATCCCTATAATGACGATTTTGAGAGCTTTGATTTGAATTCTGCGACATTTGGCGATATTGTTATTCAGTAACGTAAGTCTCTCTGTCGATAATTTGTCCATCAAGTGATGGGTGGCCGACTATAACTTTAGTAAATCGCAGGGGTGAGTTTTCAGCCACGTTTCTAGTGTTATTTTCTAAATTATCGAATACCTGAGAAAATCGTGAACTCGCGTTTGAGGGGACAGTAGGATCCGTCAAAGCGTCATTTTGAAATTGTACATGACTGAACTCTCTCTAAATCGATTTACCTCTGTCGGTTGAAACGTTGCGTATTTTGGTAACTGTTTGGTTGATTGCAATATTTTCGTGTAAACAACCAGGGACTGAATTATCCTCCCTATAGGATCTATTTTGACTGGGTCCAAACCTAGCGAAAGCTCCCAATCTGTTCGGAGGATTTTCTAGTGGTCTGTTTGGAGTCCGAAGGCGCTGGCTTTTTATCGCGTCAGTGTTTTATTCATCATCCGCCGACCAATTTGAGAGATCGAAATCCCCGGGTAATCTTGACAAAACGTCTCCCACCACAGATCTATGCCTACGTGGTACACTTGTACGGAATTGACGCTTTCGTCTATAGATCCAATTCGATCCAAATCTAGTGTCATTAATTTGGCTAACAATTCCTGATGAGTTTTAATCATATCAGTAAACTTCGTCGACATTGACTGGACCGAGTCCTCCAATGCCTCTAACCTACCATATGAATCTCGAGGGAGCATCCTTTCGGGCGGCGGAATTGGGGTCTTACGACCTCTACCGATGCCTGTTAAGAAATTATTACTATTTGTTCGAACTCTCTAGTTTATACTTTCGGTTGAAGTCGGATTCTCAATTACGTCACTATTTGACTGATCCATGTCTTAATTATTTGAAATAGCTTCGCTCATTGGAATGGGATCTGTGTGATCAGCTGGGATTGACGCGTTATTATCTGTATTGACTCGATCTCTTATCTTCTTTCAACACTTGGGCCTTATTAGGCTTTCTCTTCGGTGGTGTTAAAAACATTGAATTTATCATTACTTAAAAAAAACGAATTTCAAGAAAACGCCCAGCCAAAGCCTTAATTCCCATATTCGGTGTGTCAAATTCAGTTTTAAATTAATTAAATATTGGGAAAAGTCTCGATTTTGATTACTTCTCTAATTAATGATTGAACAATAGCCTAAAGTTTAATAGTAGGCTAACGGTTTTAATTCAAGTGACCATTTTATGACATCACTTCATAATAGTTTTAATTTTATTCAATTGCATGAAAAGCTAGGTCAAGACCTACGCAGTTATTCCACAAAATAAATATTTACTTTCATATATTTATTTGCAGAGTAACATAATCCGAACGAGATCCGAATAAATTAACCTTTAAAATCTCAACATTATTTGATAACAGTAAGAGCAAGATCCAACTGTTTACCAAATTTTAAAATTCAGTTTTCATTTTCTTTCGAAAAATTAGAGCGAGATCTAATTAATTTGACGACATTCATAATATGTTTTTAGATTTTTAATTCATTGTTAAATAATTCTTGATTAATCAGAGCAAGATCTAGATCAATTAACCTCAATTCAATGTAAGTTCTTACATGGAAGATTCATGTTCTCTCATAATATTTAATTAATTTCTATTCGATTTCATTTATTAAATTGCAAGAGCAAGATCTGTACTATTTAACTTCAATGTCAAAGCTCTAGGTTCCCGAGTAAATTGATAGACATAAACTTGAAATGTATAATTTACATTCAAAATTAATTTTGTATGATTCCATATGACAATTCAATTTAAATACAATGTAGTGTCAGATTTGAAAATATTTCAAGCGATAGATAATACAGAATTAGAAAAGACGCAGAGACAATAAAGCGTAACATTGCTAGGACGAAGCATGTTCATATCGCACACATGCGGGATCGGAGAGCTAAACAATGAGTCACGCATGCACAACTTTTCTTTTCATAATTTAAACTAGCTTTGCAAGATTTTATTTTTATTTCAATGGGTAGATCAATTTTACTTTAATAATATTTTGACAAAATTTTCCCAACTTGACCCACGTTGGGCGCCAAATGAGACAGAACTATTTTTTTTATTTTAATCTTGACTTTGAAATCAAATTCTTCCACCAGACGCGGCTTGGATCAAAGCTGTCAGTGCTCAAAGTGCGTAATTTTAATAATTCTGGACGCCAGCCAGTTTACTTACAGTTAGCAAAGAAAGGAATAACGAACCAGTTAAAAAATGCGATAGAATTTCCAGGAAAATGTATAATTAACAGAAAGAAACATGCCAGATAGATACAGTGTACTTACATATTTGTCGAACGATTTATTTAAATTCCGTAATTTCGATAGTTATTCCAGATCTTTGTGAATTTTTATTGTCATTTGTCGAGTAGACAATTTTATCCTTTTTAATTTTAAATTTATCTCGGAAACCGAGTTTTTGACTTCTCAAACATGACAATATCACATTCGCTCACAAGAGAGCAGACGAAGAGTGCCGAGGGGATCGCTCTCTGGCCGAACTTTCGTGGTCAACCACACTGCGCATGCCTAATACTTCACATATTGGTATGTCAGGTTCCATCTCTATTGACAATTTCAAATATGCATAAGCCCTAATTATAGGTTTCTTTACAGGATTGCTTAATTCAATTCTTAAACTATGAAGAAAATTAATTATTTTTTTCCGAGATGACAAATCTAACCTTAACGTTTACGACAATTTTAATTTTACTGTTACATAATGAAACCATCGAAACACCTCCCACCACTCACCACTACATCTCCGCGTCTCCTCTATAACCCGACCGTGAGCCGCGTCTACGACCTATCTCTTTCCTCGTGAGAATGTGTGGTAAGTGGAGAGAGAAGATTTCGTGAGTCTTCCCTCTCTCCTAAAGTCGCGTCTACCCGGTCGACTTCGTCACATATATCAATCCGAGTTCGGATTCATTTGGATTGAAAATTTGAATCGGATTGGAAGTTCGGATTGAACTGGATTGAGTCTGATTAAGTTTTAACCGATTTTAATCGAACGAAATGTAGAACTTTTTTCGGATTGATTCGGGTTGGTTCGAATACAGATTTCGGAATAAATTCCTATCCGAAACTTTTGCCAGGGTTGTTTAATAAGCACTTACCTGAAATCATGAAGTTTATTAAAAGTCTAATGGTATACAAGTTTATAGATGAAGAGCCGTGTTTGCTCTGTGCGTTTCATTTTTTTACCAAAAGTAGCGAAATTAGGGACTAAGACTTTAAAAGTTAATATAAAAAAGTGAATATTTTGCCGACACACTAGAAAAAAATCGTAGTTTCAATCAGTGACAGTACCTCAGAGAGCAATGACCAAATTTTAAGATCCGAATTCGGTCAGATACTATACATGAGGCAAAAACCATTCCTTGTAGAGCTAGAAACATATTTCTCACTTTAATGTATGAGCATGTAGATTATGCAAAACATGCAAGAGGATTTTAATAAAAGTCGACCTTCAGATTTCTAGGTCTACAGTGGTACAGGCTTAAAAGTATTTTATTTAAATTTAATTCATCTTGCAGGTTGTATAAGGAACGGCGTGTACCGTTCTTCTGGAACGGAATGGACCGAATCTAATGAACCGTGTCAGATTCTATTGTGTAACGCTGGCGTTATCACTAAATCCGAAATAAGGTGTTATACGCCATGTTCCAATCCGATTCCAGCAGCCCCGGGACAATGTTGTCCAACTTGTGGAGGTAAACTATTCTATTATTACTTTATTAAAATCGATAACTACTAGTATCTGTGTTTTTTTTACGCTAATGCTCTGAAAATTTCCAAATTAGAGCTTTCACCTTCCATAGTTTCGCTTTTGTAGACCGATAGAGTTTTTGAAAGATTGTCAATTATGATTTAAGTAAACTCCCTTGAATGTATCAAATTGTCAGGCAATGAAAGAGGATTTTTGATCATATAGAATGCCAAGCTGATGACTACCCAAACACCTTCATGGCTTTACAGGATATCACTCTTGTAGTTCTACGATGAAGCTTTCAATGGAAAATAGACATAAGGAGACCAAAGTCCTGTACATTGACTTCATATAAAATGAGCATATTTCTATACTGCAAAAAAGATTAAATTGAAATATATTGACTGGAATTGCAAAATGAAATCGTCAATCGGCAATTCTGATGAAAACGCAATTTAATTCGAACCTGGTGAATTATATTCAGTATGCAATGGATAAGTTTAAATTAAACAATTTGTCCGTAAATTGAGTTTTTAATTGGCAATTATATCAACATTTCAGATTAAATTTATTTTGCCTAGAAACAGCAAAATTGTAGTGATTTATTCATATTAATTGAGCGCCTTATTTTTCTTTTAAATTTTGTTGAAAGTGTAAACAAATTTTTCAGCTTTCTTAAAACGTTATGGCTATTTAGCCCGTTAGCGGGAGAAATAGCGTGAGCATCTTATCTCTCCCGCTAACGGTATAAATAGTGATGGCATCACGCCGTGGCTATATAGCCACAGCGAGATTTTTCATTTACTTATTCAGAGCGCTAGCTGGATGAAAACGGGAAGTATTTATTTAATCTTCTTTATTCATAATGTGTCCCCTGAGGTTTTACATGACATCCATTTCTTACAATCCTTCCATCTACATATTTTATAAAATCTTAGCCTTACTATTTACAGTTATTTACATCTATTTACATAAAGTCTTATATCTAGATCCTTATTTCTATTTTTTGACGAAAGCGCAATCTGGGACGGGTTAGCGAACGAGTGAGCGATTGATCGAAAGCGAGTGTGCAAGCGAGAGAGAGGGAGAGAGCGATAACGCAAACGCATCTTAATCTACTTAAGCTATTACATAACCATTTCTTACAAATCTTGACGCTTCTAATTAGGCCGACTTCCGTTTCCTTTTTCTTTCACTTCTCTTGTACCTCGATTTTACTCGAATCTTTACCACATTCTCTTGCCAGCTTCCTTTATCTTCCGTTCCTCTCCTACATCCTTCCCATACATGCACCCATGTTTCCTCTTCCCATTCACAGATTCTGCACTTCCTGTTCTCTTTCTTTCCCCAATACATACCTGTTCTCACCTCGTTTCCCAATCTAAACCTTGCTATTCTGGTCCATCTTTTCTCTCCCCATCCCTTTTCTAAATACTTTGGTACTCCTTCCTTTTTTATCATCTTACACCATTTATTATATTTTGATCCCTCCATCATCCTACATCTTTCTCTTAAATGTCTTTCCCTCTCCCTTTTTTCCACTTCTTCATAGTTTACTCCAGTCCTGTCTTATAGATCTCTAGCATTAAAGAACTCCCACCTTTCTTCTTCTAGTCTCGTTAATTCCATCGCCCACCCTCTCCTTTCTTCTATCTCCATCAAACACTTTCTTGCTAACTCCCCTCCCTTTCCCTCCCACAGCTTCGTCTCAAAATTCCATGCCCTCTTTCCCGCTCTAGTACTTAATATTTCTCTTTGCGCTTCTTCTCTCACCCTATACCCCGGCGTCCTCCAGTCTACCCCTAGCGTCGATCTTATATACCTTTCTTGTAAAATCTCAATCTCTTTCCTGTATTTCCATCCCCATATCTCTGCTCCATAATCTAACACTGGCCATACCAGCGTATCAAATAACCACATTCTCCTTTTGCAATTTTTTTTTAACCTTTTTCCTATTCCCCATAACTGTTTCATTATCCCTATTGCTTTTTTATCCTTTCTCTTACATGAGCTCTATGATCTCCATTTGTTTGCAAGGTATATCCCAGATACTTAAACTCTTTAACTTCTTCTAATTTTATTCCCTTCCATCTCCCCGTCCATTCTTTCTTTCTTCCCCCTCCTTTTCTAAACCTCATTATCTTTGTCTTTTCTACATTTAAATTTAACTTTTTTCCATCTAAGTATTTCTCTAATCAAGTAATTAAGCCCGGCATCCCTTCTTCATCCTCTGCCATCACAGGTCCCGGAAGCTGGAATTACAACATTGTCATATCGATATGGGCACTATGCCATAATTTAGTGCTTATTTGGTGCTAATTTATGCTGCAGAAAACAAATTTTGTGCCCGGTAATTCTGGTCAAAAACATGTAGTAATGCCAGCTTCAGCTGAAGCCACAGCTCCGGTATGCGAAACTCGGAAACTATTAGTGACATCAAGTTCTTCTTTGCGCAGGTATTTAGCGCTCTGCACTGGTGCCATGCACAAAATCCGGGCACTTTTTTTTACCAAAAACGTGTAGTAATGCTGGCTTTGGGTGACTCTGGTACGTGAAACTCGGAAACTGTTAGTGGTATCAAATTCTACTTTGCGCAGGAATTTAGTGCTTATTTAGTGCTAATGAATGCCGCTAAAACTAAATTTTTTGCCCGGAAATTTTGGCCAAACACATGTAATGCTGGCTTCAGGCGAGTCTGGTACGTGAAACTCGGAAAGTATTAGTGGTATCAAATTCTACTTTGCACAGGAATTGAGTGCTTATTTAGTGCTAATGAATTCCGCAAAAACTAAATTTTGTGCCCCATAATTTTAGTCAAAAACATGTAGTAATGCTGGCTTCAGGTGACTGATGTATGAAACCCGGAAACTATTAGTGGTATCAAATTCTACTTTGCGCAGGAATTTAGTTCTAATTAAGTGCTAATGAATGCCGCAGAAACTAAATTTTGTGCCCGGAAATTTTGGCCATAAACATGTAATGCTGGCTTCAGGCGAATCTGGTACGTGAAACTCGGAAACCATTAGTGGTATCAAATTCTACTTTGCGCAGGAGTGTAGTGCTAATTAAGTGCCAATGAATGCCACAAAAACTAAATTTTTTGCCCGGTAATTTTAGTCAAAAACATGTAGTAATGCTGGCTTCAGGTGACTCTGGTACGTGAAACTCGGAAACTATTAGTGGTATCAAATTCTACTTTGCGCAGGAATTTAGTGCTAATTAAGCGCTAATGAATGCCACAGAAACTAAATTTTTTGCCCGGTAATTTTAGTCAAAAACATGTAGTAATGCTGGCTTCTGGTGACTCTGATATATGAAACTCGGAAACTATTAGTGGTATCAAATTCTACTTTGCACAGGAATTTAGTGCATATTTACTGCTAATGATTGCCGCAAAAACTAAATTTTGTGCCCGGTAATTTTAGTCAAAAACATGTAGTAATGCTGGCTTCAGATGACTCTGGTACGTGAAACTCGGAAACTATTAGTGGTATCAAATTCTACCTTGCGCAGGAATTTAGTGCTAATTAAGTGCTAATGAATGCCGCAACAACTAAATTATGTGCTCGTAAATTTTGGCCAAAAACATGTAATGATGGCTTCAGGCGACTCTGGTATGTGAAACTCGGAAACTATTAGTAGTATCAAATTCTACTTTGCACAGGAATTTAGTGCTTATTTAGTGCTAATCAATGCCGAAAAAACTAAATTTTGTGCCCGGTAATTTTAGTCAAAAACATTTAGTAATGCTGGCTTTAGGTGACTCTGGTATATGAAACTTGGAAACTATCAGTGATATCAAATTCTCCTTTGCGCAGGAATTT
>CAKNWT010332393.1:0-12861 GCA_932066315.1 Andricus coriarius
TCATAAACATTCACTCAAAAAACGATTTCGTTGAATTAATAGAGTTTTTGTTGGGTCAATCATAGAAAAAAATGTACTGTGGGACCAATCAAATATTTATATAATATTTTAAATGCAGCTAATTTCATATAAATGCTCAGAATATTTGCAACATTGTTGAACGGTTTTCAATAATTTTTCAACTGAACAGCTAAAAATCTAACTTCCTTTGCCTTCTTACAATTTAAAATAACAATGTATATCACCGAATCATGCGCCTCGAGCGAAAAAATGCCCTTTGTTCTATTTTTTTCCTAATAATATTTCCTAATTGAACATTTTATTAACGGGCTTTTTTGCCCTTATACCCTACACTTCAATTGTGCTTGCAGTATCACATTTTTTACCAAAATTTTGAATGATTATTGAACATTATTAAATTTAGTAATGGCTCTTGGCCAGCACAAAAGTTTCTCTGAACATTCCTAGAACATTCCTGTGGAAGGTTCGGAGAAATCCGAATAATGTTCCAGGACGGTTTTCGGAAATAGATAAATATCCGCGCACCAACGAAGGTTCCCAAAGCAGATTTAGAGAACGCTCATAAAAATATTCGCATTATGCTAATTTAATAATTTAGTTCATTAAATTCATCATGAACATCCCCCGAACCTTCCTGCGGATCATTAGTTGATATGTGGCCGTTTAACTACTCCCGGAAACCTTTCTGAAACATTTTTCAGAATTTTCCAAAACTTCCATTAGAATGTTCCAGGAATGTTCAGGGAAACTTTTCTGCTATGAACTGTTCATCCCAAGTACAAACGTTTATTAATATGATTTTTTTTGTTACAGAATTAAGTGCACAGATGAGCAATTCAAATAAGGTTAATAATATTGCTCGACCACCAGCCCCGCGAGCAAATAGTCCTCCTGCACCTGACCAAGGACTCGTTTCTGCCCCACCAGCCCAAAGTTCTGGCACAGCAGCCCAAAGAAATCTGATATCACTACCAATACCAATGCCCCATCGGAGAGTTATCAAAATAGAGAGCGGAATCGATACTGAAATCGGATCTTATGTTCAGATAGCCTTTGATCCTCGTGTATATGGCCGTACTACTAATAATGCTATTTTAAGGGAGCTTGCTAGGGAACATAATCCACCAAGATCTCCTCAAGGATCTCCATCAAGATCTCCACAAGGCTCTCCGTCGCGACAAAATCATTAAATCTAAAACAAACTATATAAATACATTTCTATATTATGTAATAGTTTGGCATAAAAGTATCATTAACGGATATTGACCCAAAATTGAGACGTATAATTTACCTCGCCAAAGGGTTTAAAAAATAAAGCGCAGCAAAAGTTAGCCCAACTTTTTTCAGTGTGCCATTTCATTTCCATCCATTCATTTAAGGATACAGTAAGGAATTTAAATACCATATATCCGTTGTGGAGTTAGGTTTCGTGAAAACAGTGCAATTTTATAAAAAATTAATCTAGTATGCATGATACCTTTATGTTTAACATTATACAGAGATATTTGGAGATTGTTACAAGAGTATATTTATTTACATTCTGGTCGTATTTGGAGACGTGTTTTTAATTTTAATTGCGGTTTGATTTGGTAAATTTTCTTCTTATCTATATGTACTAAATGCAATATATGCCCTATGTTAATTGCAAATTTTGTAATATTCAGAATTATTGCGATACTCTTTTTCTTGAATTAGGGCAACAAGAATTACTTAAATGAATTCCAAAGATGTATTTATCACCGTTTGCAATACGAAGTCAATAACTTCATCTGTAGAATATAAAAGTTCTAATTGGCACTATATTCCTTACAAATGCGTTTTTTATTAATTTTATTTATAAAAGTATATATATACACACATATATATACACATATATATTAATATTAGTAAGAAATTCCAAATGCTCACAGTAAAAAGGAATTCTTAAAATGTTACACCATCGCCTTCTTTTATTAAAATGTAATACTATCACCAATTTTCAAATTTCTAAGTGATGAGTCGTAAAGACGAATTCATCATTTTCCACTAATCTTTAGTGACTCAGTCAACTTTCTCTAATTTAGTTCCTACAATTTCATTATTAATTGATAAATTTTACTAATAAATATTTGAAGAGTAACCTAAATTAGTGTTTAAGATTCAAAATAAATCTTCACAAATAGAAAATTTTAGCAGATATAGAACTAAGATTAAAAGTTGTGGCATCACTATCTAAACCTAAACAAATAAGATAAAGTTACTAATTTAAATTTGGTGAGTCAAAAGTAGAAAGCGTAGTCAAGGAAATTGAAGAATTTATAATGCATATTGTGACAAAAAGGGTTTTCTTGAAACGTCCTTTTTCACTTCTTTTTGTAATATTTGCAACATTGTTTTTTAATCAGGTCTGAGTTTGAAGAATCATGCACCTTCAGTAAACAATGAATAATATCTACCCTTTTTCTCTGAACCTCATAAGATTTTCCAATCAAACTTTTTAGGCTCCAGTTCAGCAGTGCTTTGTAAGAACTTTGTTTACCTTTTCTAAAACGTTTTCAAAATGGTCTTATTACTTTATACAATATAAGGAACTACTGTTCAACTGTGCTGGCAGTTATATATTTGTTTCAAAAATATTGAAGAATTATTTGAAAGTCTTAAAATTCTAAATAGCTGTTTATTTAGGAATTGGTATGAGAACCGGAGACGATTATTTTTAGCGAGTTTCAATCTTTCTCATGACGAAGCCCCGAATCTAATGGAAAAACAATATGAATACATTTTAATATTATATACTTTACCGGCCAGAATTATCTGACCACTTAAGGCAATCGTAATAAAAACAGTGCTGTCTTTTTTCGTGGCTGTCTCAGCGATAAATTAAGTTAGAAAGATTTACAATAACACGGCAGAAAGATTAGTAAATTTCGTGACGCATAAACCCTACTTGTAGTATTTTCAATAAACAGAAGCTGAGATAGTATCTGAACAAGACCGACCAATTTTCTGTTTTTGATCAATTTTCGATACTCAGCGTCATGTTTCTGCATGCTTCAGGGAAGTGAATGGAAAAAATGAAAACTTCGCCGCATTAAAGCCTAAAACCTCCTCTTTAAAATGAGATAAAGAACACAACGAAATGTTCACTAAATGTTCTTGAATTAGCTTGGAAATTATAATTTTTTGCTACTATAACAACGTAAAAAGTGAGGAATTTACTTAATACGATTTTTTCAGTGGACTGATAATTCTAGCGGATATTGTAACATCCTCGAATAGAATTATTATTGTTAGCCTAGGAATAACCTTAGTTTCTTTTATATTCTGAATTCTGACATCCTTGCATATAGTAATAATTAGATCTCTGAATTTCATTATAACTTCAGGTCATCATATTGTAGAATTGTAAAAAACAAAGGATGTGGTTCAATAAGGCAGTATTCTTAAAGAAGGAATATGTGTTGATATTTTTTTTATTTATTCCATATTCTGTTTGGTTGCTTGCAAGATCGAAAATTTCTGTATAGGAATTTAAAAACAGATAAGTCTATGATTAGTCTGTATACACAACAATTATAAAATTGTGAGGCAAAAATATTGCGTAAATTTAATTATCGTAATCACGTAACACATGGAAAACATTTAGTAAATAATCTGAAGAATAACCGAGTAATATACCTATCTTGTAAAGTTCAAATATCAGAAAAAGTCTGTTTGGTCCCACTCTTATCTTATTAACCTGAAGTTTAGGAACTATTTTCATAAAATTAAAAAGATTCTAAATATGAAGCAATTTAAAGCTGAGTCATCGAATGGTGTTTGCTATATATAACAGCCACGAATATATTGAAAAAAATTATTAGTCACCGGTTTTAGTTCTCTGTGAGTGACCCGTCTTAAAAAATGAAGATCGTTTTTGAGACTATATTCCTTACATATATGGTTATTCTTCAGTATATCCGTAAGTGTATAATATAATAGAAATATTAATGATAATAAGAAAGATTAGATGTTCACAGCAAAAAAAAAAAAAATAATAGACAAAAATGTAACGTCTTAAATTTAAAAACGTACACTCAACAAACGATTTCGTTGAATCAACAACATTTTTGTTGGCTCAGTTATAGCATATGGTCATTATATGAAAAACAAAACGTGTAGTTGATCCAACTAAACATTTTGGTTGTTTTAACCAAATTTTTAGATAGTTAGAGAATTTGGTTAATTCAACAGAAAGATAGGGCCAATCAAATATTGATATAATATTTTAAAATCACCTAATTTCTTATGAAATTTGATATGAATTATAAATATCATATGAAATCAGAAGATTTGCAACATTTTTTAACTTTTTTCAATATTTTTCAACTCGTTAACTAACAATCTAATTTTTTTGTCTTCTTTCAATTGAAACTAAAAAATTATATCACTGAGTCATGCACCTCGATCGAAAAAATACTCTCGGTTCTTTTTCTTAAACCTAATAATATTTCCTAATTGAAAATTTTTTAAATAGCCTTTTCCCATTATCCGCTACACTTCAATTGTGCTTGCAGTATTACATTTTTTCCAAAATTTCGAATAATTATCGAAAAGCATTAAATTTAGTAACAGCCCATGTAGCACAAAAGTTTCTTTAAACATTACTGGAACATTCCTGTGAAAGGTTCGGAGAAATACGAATCATGTTCCAGGAACA
The DNA here is from genome assembly GCA_932066315.1 of Andricus coriarius. Classification (NCBI taxonomy): domain Eukaryota; kingdom Metazoa; phylum Arthropoda; class Insecta; order Hymenoptera; family Cynipidae; genus Andricus; species Andricus coriarius. The sequence continues at coordinate 4,700 of CAKNWT010332393.1, forward strand.
TTTCGGAAATATGTACATGTCCGCGTATCAACGAAGGTTTCCAAAGATGATTAGAAGAACGTTTATACACATTTTCGCATCATATAAGTTAATGAACTTCATTCATTCAATCCATCACAAACATGTCCTGAACCTTCCTTGGGATAACTCGTTGATACGCGGAGGTTTATCTACTTACAGGAATCTTCCTGAAATATTTTTCAGAATTTTCCAAACCTTCAATTGGAATTTTTCAGGAATATTCAGGGAAACTTTTCTGCTATATGGGCTGTTTTTGCCGAATATAAAAACTTGATAAATATGAATTTTTCTTACAGAATTAAGTGCACAAATGAGTTATTCAAATGAGGGTAATAATATTGCTCGACGACCAGCCCCCGCAGAAAAGAGGCCTCCTGCACCTGTCCAAGGACGCGGTTCTGCCCCACCAGCCCAAACTTCTGGCTCAGCAGCACAAAGAAATCTGATATCGCTACCAATACCAATGCCCAATCAGAGACGAATTAATATAGAAAGCGGCAGTGATACACGATTTGTACATTATTTGAAGGTGGGCTTTGATGCTCGGGTATATGGCCATACTGCCTGTGATGCTATTTATAGGGAGGTTCAGAGGGCACATAGTCCACCAAGATCTCCACAAGGATCTCCATCAAGATCTCCACAAGACTCTCCGTCACGTCAAAATCACTAAATGTAAAACAAGCTATATAAATACATTTCCACATTATATAATATTCTTGTATAGAAGTAACACTAACCGATTATTGGCCAAAATTGAGATGCCAAATTTGCTTCGTCAAGGAGTTAAAAAAATAAAGTGCAGCAAAAGTTAGCCAACTTTTTTCAGTGTGCAATTTCATATTATTCCATTCATTCAAGCATACAGTAAGGAATTTAAATAACATATTTCCGGTATGAAGTTAAGTTTCATTAAAGGAGTGCAATTTTATGAAAAATTAATCTATGAAGCATAATACCATAAGTTATAAATATTGGATTTTATGTTTAACATTATGTAGATATATTTTTAGATGTTACATACCAAAGTGCTACATGCACTGAATATACCTAGAATAGATTCTAATTTTTTGTATATTTCAAATTCACGTATCCCGAGAAATTGAAAGAAATTAAGCTTGTAAAATACAGACGCCGGAAATAAAGAATCTTCTCCGTTCCAGTCTTATCTAATAATTTTTTTATCGAATGAAAGCGAACAAAATTATTTGAATGAATTCCAATCACAATTTGTGATTTTCAATTAAGGATATAGACTGAATCTCTAAGAACTAAAATGTTTTCTTGATTTGAGAAGTAATGTGAATTTTAAAGCTCAAAATGATAAACGCGTGAGGTTAGGTGAGGCATTTGCGAGTGTTCACGCAGAATAAAGGAAACAATTAGGAAAAAAGTCATTTTTTTCTTTTTAAGTAACAAAAGACAAAAATAAACTCATGGAAATTGATGTTATTTTTGAAAATGTTAAGGTTTTGAAACTGTAAGGTTATAGTTGATCTTATTTACTGTGTGTGACTCAGACAAGAGGAAGGCCTTATGGCTAAGCATGCTACTAGGAGTGCCGGATAGAAGAACACGTAGTAAGTCGGATCCTGGAGGATACGGTGAAGAAGAATTAAAGGTTAAAAAGAAATTTGCAGGTTTTCCAGGGAAAGTCTCTAAAATAATTCTTTACTGTGCCTATTACAACGCACCATGCCATCCGAAATGCGCACAGAAAGCAAGGCTCCTTTTAGAAAAGAAATCTGTGGCAAAGAGTTGTAAATGTAAAAATCATCTGCTACTGCAAATACAACTCCTTTGCAAGAGACAATTTTCAGTTCAAACTTAGATGCAAAATAGGAAGCGAAACAAAGTAAACTAAAAAACATGGATCCTCCACTGCAAAAAATATCTTGAGAAAAAGTTCGCTGATATCACGCAAATAATCTCTAACTCGCAGAAAAACTCAGAAACACAGTTAAAGGAATTAAAAACCTTCAAAAGATTTTATGTCGAAACAATATAAAGACCTGAAAAAGAATGATGATGCACAGACTAAACGTATAGAAAAACTTGAGGAGGAAAATCAACAGCCAGTGAAAACAACTATCACAAAGGTTATGACAGGAATGGGGTATAAGCTTCTAGATAAAATTGTATTGGCGTGTTACAGATTTAAAAGTAGCAAAGAGGATGCTCCAATTCTGCTATCACTAGATTCCAAGGAGACAAAATAACAAATAATGAAAACTCGGGTGGTACTGAAAATTTCTTTAAAAGTTTTAATGAGTTTTCAGTTTCAGTAAAGGGAAAAGGACTCTTAAGAGGCGATATAAATATTAATTTACTAAATAAGAATTCTGATGTAGTTAATGACTATAATAATATCATAAACATGAATGGTTATAGCATGGCTAATACAATATGTGAGTTAGAGGCTACTAGAGTTACAAAAAATACTGCAAGTATTATTGATCACGTTATAACTAACGGATTGCAATGTAAAATGAATTTGAAAGACACTGCGCTTAATATGAAAGAAGTAAAGGATACAACAAGTCAAGATCAGTAAGTATGTGGGAGGATTAAAAATAAAGTTACTACAGAAATAAAAAAAAAATTATCAAAAATGAAACCAATAAATCGATTAAGACAGCGCAGGGTAATCCTAGAAAAACTTGAACATCTATAAATTCTATCCTTAGGTATGATAAGAAAAATAATAATAGCAATGAAATATATCAACTAAAAGTATTAGACACAGAAATAAATAATCTGTTTTAGATCTCCACTGAAATGAATAGGTATTTTCAAAATGTTGCAATAAACTTACAGAAAAAGATTGGTAACAGTACTGTTGCACCACCAAAAGCAGAACGTGATACACTCATGACAGATTTCACTTCCATGAATACCTTCGAGTTAGGTCAAATCACCTATAGTTCAAAAAAAACTACTGCAGCGGAAGATAACAATATGACATGAAACAAATTTATGATACTCTATCGAGTAATAAAAAGTAACGTGATAAACATTGTTAATAAAGATTTTCAACTAGGAGAATTTCCAAATATATTTATAAAACAGTAAAATGGTTCGCATACACAAGGAAGGGACAAAAACTAAGGCAAGTAATTATAGACCGATATCACTATTCAGAGTTTTCTTAAAAGTATATAAAATGGCAATAAAAATTAGAGCTCTTGCTTATGTTAGTAAAAATAACTGTATAGGAGCTGCACAGTATGGATTCCAGGGAAAAAGTATTACGCAGTGAACAATTACGTATTTTACAGAATACATTTCAAAGAAGATTGATAAAAAGGAAATAGTTAAATCAGTAATTTATGTAATTTATTTAGTGTCAAATTTATTTTTTAAATGTACGAATTAAATTTGATCAATAATGTATGTTTTTACAGACAATTTTTTAATTAATGTTATTATCTTGAGGAAGGCCCAAAGACGGGCCGAAACGTCGATTTTCTCTTATATGTAATGAAATAAACATATATATATTGAACGTATGACCAAAATAAGTTATCAATCCTGATGAAGGAAATTGATCCATATCTTTAAGACGTTCAAAGAAAGGTTAAAATTCAAGACTTCTGTCTGGAATTTTGGAATTATAGTTAAATCAGTTTTTGCAGACTTAAAAAAAGATTTTGACACAGTTACCCACTATATTATAATTAAAAAGCTATCTAAAATGGGTCAAAGGTAAAGCTCTAAATTTACTGAGGACATATACCTTGCAAACAGGAAACAACATGTTTATGTGAACGGTGAAAAAAGTACAGAAGTCACAGTTCTAATCTAGGACAGAATACAGCTATGTGCAGTAGTATAGGCACATATAATAATTTACCAACGGAAATTAGAGAAAGCGAAAGTGTACAAGAATGCACGAAAAAGGTTAAGAAATATTATGCAATAACCACTCAGCTTACTACAAATGAGACTGTAGAATTTGCAACTACGAAGTTAGACCTTAATGAAGCGAAGTATTGCAAATATATATAATACTTACATTTATATATACCCAGTCATCAGTATTTTCCTATTTTTGGGTACTAAATTTAATAAATGAAAAAAATAATTCTAATTGGTACTATATTCCTTACAAATGCGTTTTTCGTTAATTTTATTCGTAAAAGTGATATATGTATAAATAGTATTATTAGTAGGAAATGCCAAATGTTCGTATTTAAAAAGGATTCTTAAAAATCTTACACAATTGCCTTCTTTAATTGAACTTCAGTACTATCACTAATTTTAACATTTTTAAGCAAGGATTCGTGATTACGAATTTGTAATTTTCTAATAATCTTTAGCGGCTCAGTCACTTTTCTCTGATTCGGTTACTAAAATTGCACTAATAATTAAAGAAACTTTCCTAATTTAGATTTAGAGAGTAACCCCAATTCGTCTTTAGGATTCAGAATAAATCTTCACAAATAGAAAATGCTGGTTACTCGTTGGAAATTTATTGAGTTAAAAGTGGAAGGGTAGAAAAGAAAATTAGATCATTTATAATACACATTGTGACAAAGGGGTTTCTTAAAAATGTCATTTTTAACTTTTTTTGTAATAACTGGAACATTGTAGAAGTTATTTAAATATTTCTGCGACTCAATGGCTATAAACGAAAGTAAAAATTTTAATCCTGTCTGAGCTTGAAGAAACATGCATCTTCATCGAACAAATAATAATATCTGCCTATTTTCTCCGAACCTCATAAGATTTTCTAATCAAACTTTTTAGGTTTCAGTTCGGCATTTATATATTTTTTTCAAAAATGTTGAAGAATTATTTAAAGGTCCTAAAACTATTAGTAGCTTTTTTCTTGAATTGTTGTGAGAAACGGAGAGGATTATTCTCCAGCGAGTTTCTATCCTCAAGCCCATGGTTTTAGCTTCACCTATACTAACGATTGTAGCGATCTTAGGTAACTATAATTTTTATTCATCGAATATCTCCAAAGGGATCTTCGTTACATAAAATTTTAAAGTCTAATAGAAAAACAATATAAATACATTTTTATATTTTATACAGTACCCGCCAGAATTATCAGACCACTAAAAGAACTCGTAATAAAAACATTGCTGTCTTTTTTCGTGGTTACCTCAGCGATAAATTAAGTAAGAAAGATTTACAATAAAACGTTAGAAAGACAAGTCAATTTCGTGACAGCTGAACCCTATTTAAAGTATATAAAAAACAAACAAGGACTGAGATAGCATTTGAAAATATCGACCAATTTTCCGTATTTAACCAATTTTCGATACTCAGCTTTCACCTTCTGCATGATTCAGGGAAGTAGATGGAAAAAATGAAAGCTTCGCTGAATTAAAGCCTAAGATCTTCTCTTTGAAATGAGACCAAGTACATAACGAAGTGTTTACTGGTTCTTAAGTTATCATAAAAATTATAATTTCTTGCTGAGATAACGACGTAATAAGAATAATATTTTTTTAGTGGACTGACAATTCGAGCCGGTACTGTAATATCCTCTAATAGAAGTATTATTGTTGGCCTCTTAGAAATAACCTCAGTTTCTTTTATATTTTAAATCCGACATCCTGCAATATAGTGATAATTAAATCTCTAAATTTCATCATAACTTCAGTTCGGCATATTGTAGAATTGTGAAAATAAAGGAGGTAGATCAATAAGGTATTATTCTTAAAGAGGAAATATCTGTTGATATTTTTCTAAATTATTTCATATTCTCTGCGTATATTGAAAGATCGAGAATTGTTTGATACAAATTTCGAAACAGAAAAGTCTATGATTGGTCTATATATTCAGCAATCATAAAATCCTGACGCAAAAATATTGTCGCAATTTTGTGTTAACATAAAGACGTAACATAAAAAAAGGATTAAATAATATGAAGAATCAACAAGTAATGAATCAAGCTTGTGAAATTCACATATCCGAACATGTCTTTTTGGTCCCATTCTTATCTCATGATTGTGCAGTTTAGAGATTATTATTATTATAAAATTAAAAAGCTTCTAAATATAAAGCAATTTAAATCTGAATCATCGGATGGTGGTTAGTATATATAAAAGCCACGAACATATACCAAAAAATTATTAGTCACCGGATTTAGTTCCCTGTAAGTAAATCATCCTACAAAATGAAGATCGTTTTTGAGACTATATTCCTTACATATATGGCTTTTCTTCACTCTATTCGTAAGTGCATAATATATTAGAAACACTAATGATAATAAGAAAGATTAGATGTTCACAGCAAAGAAAGAATAAACAAAAATGTAACGTCTTAAGTTTAAAAACGTACACTCACGAAACGAGTTGGTTGAATCAACATTTTTGTTGGCTCAATCATAGAATATGCTCATTATATGAAAAACAAAATATTTTTTGGATCCAACTAAACTTTTTGTTTGTTTTAACCAAATATTTTGGTAGACGGAGTGGGTGGTTGATTCAACAAAAAAGTGTTTTAAGAACAAAGAAATTTTTGGTAGAATCAACCAAATCTTGTTTGAATCAACGAAATTTGCATGCATATCCAAGAAAACAGTTTTCTTGATACAAGAAAATTTTTTTTCCGGAGTGTGCTCAGAGATTCACAGATGAACTTAAATTCAGCCAATTTTATATGCGGCTCGAGCGAAAAAAATTCTGTTTCTCCTTTTTTCAAAACCCTAATAATCTTTCCGAATACAAAATTTTGTAAATGGTTTTTTTCCCTTGTACACGACCCTCCAATTGTAATTGCAGTATTACGTTTTTTCCATAATTTCGAATGAACACTGAGAAGTATTACATTTAGTAACAGCTCCGAGCTAGCACAAAAGTTTCCCTGAACATTCCTGGAATATTCCAATGTAAGCTTCGGTGAAATCCGAATAATATTCCAGGAAGGAGTTCGGAACTAGATAAATATCCGCTTATGCACAAAGGTTTCCAAACAAGTTTCCAGGAATTTTCATAAAATTTTTGCATCAAATGAATTTTATTAATTTCACTAACTTCATTCTTCACGAAAATTCCCCGGAACTTCCTTGGAAACATTTCTTGATACGCGGATGTTTACCTGCTTGCGGGAACCTTGCTGAAACATTTTTTAGAATTTTCCAAATTTTTCAACTGCAATGTTCCAGGAATGTTTAGGGAAAGTTTTCTGCTGTACGGGCTATTTCTTCCAAGTACAAAAACTTGATAAATATGTATTTTTTCTTACAGAATTAAGTGCTCAGATAAGTCACTCAAATGAGGGTAATAATAATGCTAGACCACCAGCATCCCCAGCAAATAGGCCTCCTACACCTGTCCAAAGACGCGGTTCTGCACCACCAGCCCAAAATTCTGGCTCAGCAGCCCCAAGAAATCTAATATCACTACTAATACCAATGCCCAATCAGAGACGAATTAATATAGATAGCGGAATAGATTTAGGACTTGGAGATTTTACTCCAATGGGCTTCGATCCTCGTGTATATGGCCGTACTACCTATGATGCTGTGTTTAGGGAGCTTGCTAGGGAACATAATCCACCAAGATCTCCACAAGGATCTCCATCAAGATCTCCACAAGGCTCTCCGTCGCGACAAAATCACTAAATCTAAAACTAACAATATAAATACATTTTTATATTCTGTAATATTTTTGTATAAAAGTATCATTAACGGATATTAACCTAAAATTGAGTTGACATACTTTTCCTCGTCAACGGGTTAAAAAATAAAACGAAGCAAAAGTTAGCCCAACTTTCTTCAGCGTGCAAATTCATTTCGTTCCATCCATTTAAGGATACAGTAAGGAATTCAAACACCATATTTCCGGTGGAAGTTTCGTTAAAGCAGCGCAATTTTATAAAAAATTAATCTATGATGCATGATACAATACGTTGTAAATTTTGGGCTTGAAGTTTAAGATTGTATAGAGATATTTGAAGATATTACTAAAGTATATTTGCATTCTGGTCGTGTTTGGAGACGTGTTTTCAATTTTGACGCGGTTTCATCTGGTGAATTTTCTTTTTACATATATGTAGGTAGCTGCACTACACTAATTGCAAGTTTTGAATTATTCAGAATTATTGCAATACGCGGAGACTTTATTTTCAATTTGAAAATCATTTTTTAAAGTTAAGCTTGTAAAATTCAAACGTCAGACATA
>CAKNWT010332395.1:0-12684 GCA_932066315.1 Andricus coriarius
AAAATTGGAATGCAAAAAGAATGCAATTTTTCAAATTTTCCTTGTCGGACACCATTGTATTCACTAATGATTTTTGAGGTCCGCAGGGCCGCCACCTATTATAAGCTTAAGGTTCGCCTCTTAAAATTACCTCACGATGGCAGAAATCAAAGTAAAGGCACCGAATTGATTTATAAATCTAATAGCGATTTCCTTTCAAATCAAGTGAATTAAAACTATTTTGATAATACACTAAATTTAACGAAATTTAGCTCATTGTTACCAAATTTAATTACTGAATAATACTGAAACTAATTTCAATTAACGGAATTCAACTAATAATAAAGACAACTTAATTGCATTTAAGATAATTTAATTCAATTCAATATAATTAAACCAAATAAACCGATTCTGAAGGAACTTAACTGAATTTAAAAGTTTCCATAAATGATTCCATGAAAATTGTAGTAATAATTTACAAGTACCGGGGTTTTAAACTATCAATTTAGCAATGTCCAAATTTACGCCACATGTCCGAGATTATCCCGTTTGACGGTATTCAAAAAGTATTAATACACGAAAACATAAGAAAGTTTATGAAAATGTATTCAAATTTAATAGAATTAAAAAAAAGGCAGCTAACTTCAAGAACCAAATTCAATTCTTTTCAAATATTGGATTCGAACTGAATACAATCTAAATTTATGTGAAATTATTCAAATTTAACTGAAGCTATTTCCAATAAATTGAAAGAGATTCAACTGAATTCAAGTAATTGAACTAAATTTAAAATAATGCAATTCCATTCAACAGATTCGACTGAATTGGACTAATTCACCTGAATACTAAGAATTTAACTAAACTCAGTAAGATTCAACATAGGCATTTAATAAAGAGTCGCATTAAAAAATTTATATGGTTTCAGTCTAAAAATGGACCTCATATTCGTATTCGATTCATATCAATATTCATATAACGATTCATATTCAAGCCCCCCCCCCCACCAGATTGATTTTATCAAAATGCATGCCATGCAAAATTTTAGATCTAGTTAAAAAGTCTATTTTATTATCCAAAACTTTTTTCCGTGCAACGAACAGTTTTTGACAAAAATTTAAAAAAATAACCCCAGGAGTTATCTAGACTTTTTTAGAAAACCGTTAGTTTTATGAAAAGAATTTTTAGTTAATAAAATATGCTCCTTGACTAGATCCACAACTTTCTTATGATAAGCATTTTCATAGCATCAATATTTTCGAAGATATCTAGTAAAATCATTTTTTGGTGAACAGAAATAATTATTTCAATATTCAAGAGCCCGGGACAGCAATTATTTTTTCATAAAATGGAACCAATTTGGAGGGTGCCGCAAAAATAATGACAACAAAATTGTTTATCAATATTAAATACGGGTTACCCTAATTTCTTAAGAATCGAGCTTGTCATTAGTCAAAACCACAAAAGGTTTTTTGAAATAACCAAAATTTTATTGTGACAGAAAAAACGTTGCTTTCAGAGATACTGAAAAAAATTTATTGTTGAATGATTTAAAACTTATTTTCGGAGGTTTTTTATTAATTAAAAATTAATTACGCTCGCGAGACGTGATACCTTCCATCAGAGTTTGAAGGGGCTTTTGAAATTACCATCGAACTTTTCCTATTGTCGCATCTCGTTCGTAATTGATCTAATAACAAGCTGCTCATATATTATACGTAGAAGTTACGCTGAGGAAACTGTTATAAAGGGATGAAAACATTTTGTTCGTATTTGTTGAACTGTTTTTGGTTATAACAAAATAGTAGTAAATGTTCCCCGAGGCACTCACAGAAAAAAAACTTTTATTTGGAACATGAGGACCGCGACAGAACTTACCAAAACAAAATCGAAATACAGTTTCTTCATTTTTGAGCAATACGAACATTGAAAGAAATTCAATTGTTTTTTTCAGATATGACATTAATCATGAGATTCAGCATAGTAGAATTTTCTGATGAGTTCAAAACAAAATAAGCTGAAAGAAAATTTAATCATAATTTTTTCTGGGCTGGTTGTAGCTAAAAAGTTTTCTGTGTAAAAGATGTTTCTTTCTGTAGGAAGTATTTTTCTTCTACAATAATAAATAGTATAGTAATTATTTTCGTTTTCGTTATTAGACAATTGTTGAGTCTCACCATCACCTTCACTATACAATATTTATTTTTATAATAAAGGCACCGGAACGTATTACTTCCAAAAAATGATAAGTAATTTGATAGATGTTCTGCAGTCACACAAACTCTAATACTATAATGCATTTGTTACACTTTCCCTTATTGTAACATTTACCACAACACATTTTGTTAGTATTTCTTGAACTAATTTTTTCTGTTATAAACAAAATAGTGGTCAATTTTCCCATAGGCATTTACAGAAAAAAAAACTTTCATTTGGAAGATAAAGACGGTGTCTAAACTTACTGAAACAAAATCGCAAAAACATTTTGATTATTTTAATCAATACAAACATTGAAAGCAATTCAATTTTTTCTATTTGACATTAATGAGGAGAGTGAAGATAGTAGAGGTTTATGATATGTTTAAACAAAAATAAGCTGAAACAAAATTCAAACCATAGATGTGTCTATGCTGGTTGTAGCTAAAGAGTTTTTTTTGTAAAAGATGTTTCTTTCTGTAACAAGTACTTTTCTTCTACAATAATAAGTAGCAAGATGATTATTTTCGTATTCGTTATCAGACAATTGTCAAGTGTCACCTTCACCTTCACTACACAATATTTATTTTTATAATAATGGCACCGCATCTTATAACTTCCAAAAAATGATAAGTAATTCGATAGATGTTCAGCAGTCACACAAACTATAATACTATCATGCATTTGTTCAACTTTCCCTTAATGTGAAATTTAGCAAAGCAAACTTTTTTAGTATTTCTTCAACTAATTTTTTCTGGTATACACAAAGTAGTAGTAAATTTTTTCCTAGGCATTTACAGAAAAAAAACCTTTCATTTGGAACATAAACACGGTGTCTAAACTTGCTGAAACAAAATCGAACAAAATTTTGATCATTTTATTCAATACAAACATTGACAGCAATTCAATTTTTTTTAGATTTGACATTAATCAAGACAGTGAAGATAGAAGAAGTTTCTAATATGTTTAAACAAAAATAAGCTGAAACAAAATTCAAACCATAGTTTTGTCTATGCTGGTTGTAGCTAAAGAGTTTTCTTTGTAAAAGATGTTTCTTTTTGTAACAAGTATTTTTCTTCTACAATAATTAGTAGCAAGATAATTATTTACGTTTTCCATATTAGACAATTGTTAAGTGTCACCTTCACCTCCGCTACACAATATTTATTTTTTTAATAAAGGCACGGAACGTATTACTTCCAAAAATTGATAAATAATTTGATAGATGTTCTGCAGTCACACAAACTATAATACTATAATGCATTTGTTGCACTTTCTCTTAATGTAATATTTGTCACAACGAATTTTGTTAGTATTTGTTTATCTAATTTTTTCTGTTATAAACAAAATAGTAATAAATTTTTCCCCAGGCAGTTACAGAAAAAACAACCTTTCATTTGGAACATAAAGACGATGTCTAAACTTACTGAAACAAAATCGAACAACATTTTGGTCGTTTTAATCAATACGAAAATTGTAAGCAATTCAATTTTTTCTCCACTTGACATAAATCATGACAGTGAAGATAGTAGCAGTTTATAATATTTAAAAAAAATAATCTGAAACAAAATTTAAACCATAATTTCGTCTATGCTGGTTGTATCTAAAGAATTTTCTTTGCAAAGGATGGTTCTTTCTGTAACAAGTATTTTCTTCTACAATAATAAGTAGCAAGATAATTATTTACGTTTTCCTTATTAGACAATTGTTCAGTGTCACCTTCACCTTCGTTACACAATATTTATTCTTACAATAAAGACACCGGAACGTATTACTTCAAAAAATTTATAAATAATTTGATAGATGTTCTGCAGTCACACAAACTATAAGACTATAATGCATTTGTTGCACTATCTCTTAATGTAACATTTGCCACAACGAAATTTGTTAGTATTTCTTTATCTAATTTTTTCTGTTATAAACAAAATAGTAGTAAATTTTTCCCTAGGCATTTACAGAAAAAACAATCTTTCATTTGGAACATAAAGACGATGTCTAAACTTACTGAAACAAAATCAAACCACATTTTGATCATTTAAACAATACAAACATTGAAAGCACGTCAATTTTTTTAGATTTGACATTGTCAAGACAGTGAAGATAGTAGAAGTTTTTAATATTTTTAAAACAAAAAATAAGCTGAAACAAAATTTAAACCATAATTTTGTCTATGCTGGTCTTAGCTGAAGAGTTTCCTTTGTGAAAGATGTTTCTTTCTGTAACAAGTATTTTTCTTCTACAATAATAAGTAGCAAGATAATTATTTTCGTATTCGTTATCAGACAATTTTTAAGTGTCACCTTCACCTTCACTATACAATATTTATTTTTATAATGAAGGCACCGGAACGTATTACTTCCAAAAAATGATAAGTAATTTGATAGATGTTCTGTAGTCACACAAAATCTAATACTATAATGCATTTGTTACACTTTCCCTTATTGTAACGTTTACCACAACACATTTTGTTAGTATTTCTTCAACTGATTTTTTCTGTTATAAACAAAATAGTGTTCAATTTTCCCTTAGACATTTACAGAAAAAAAAACTTTCATTTGGAACATAAAGACGGTGTCCAAACTTACTGAAACAAAATCGAACAACATTTTGATCATTTTATTTAATAGAAACATTGAAAGCAAGTTAATTTTTTGTTATTTGACAATAATGAGGACAGGGAAGATAGTATAAGTTTATAATACATTTAAACAAAAATAAGCTGAAACAAAATTTAAAGCATATTTTTGTCTATGCTGGTTGTAGCTAACGAGTTTCCTTTGTGAAAGATGTTTCTTTCTGTAACACGTATTTTTCTTCTACAATAATGAGTAGTATAGTAATTATTTTCGTTTTTGTTATAAGACAATTGTTAAGTGTCACCTTTACCTTCACTATGTAATATTCATTCTTAACGATAAGTAATTTGACAAATGTTCTACAGTCACATAAACTATATTACTATAATGCATCTGTTGCACTTTCCTTTAATGTAACATTTGCCACGTATTGTCAGTCACGTAATACTACAATGGTTTCGCATGTCATGGATTACTATCAGACGCCTAGTAAACAACGTACATTCAGTTGCTGCATATATCCAGTACCTCTTAATTACGAATGGTACATACACCAGAGCAACAAAATGCATTTCGGCTATACGTGAATACGGAATTTATATGCACACATAAAGCTCCTTGACGAGCTTAAATGATGACGGTTTCGAACAATATTTGTCTCTCGAAATGGACAGTATTTTGCTCCCCTATAAATATAACCTCGTTTGGATAATTCAATTCGAATGCGAATTACGCAGTCTGCGATGTTTTCCAACACGCGAAATATCCACGGATTCAAATAATTACAGTCTTCTGATGACGATGATTATTTCAGCAATATGAGAACCATTAAAGCCAATTCTGATCGCGAAATTCATCCGTCACATTTTCACATACTCTATTCCAATTATTTATCTTTAGTAAATCAGTCCTTTGTTGACACGCATTTCATATTTTGCATGGTATATATAAAACATATGGAAAATTACTTCAGTTTTGTGAATTTATAATGTTATATATATATATATTGTATATAAGTTTCATTTTGAATTACGATTATGCAATGAGGCAAATTCGCGTTTCAAAATATTTGCAGGGAATCGGAATAATTGAGGTATTATGTTGTTTGAAATTTGAAATGTTTTCATGGGTTGAACATTAAAAGAAAATTTAATTGAAGTAATCTTTGCATGAAAGGAATTCAAGGTATTCTACCTACACAGTTAACTAAAAACCGATGTCGGCCTCATGGAAATGAGGATTTTTGATTGTAAAAGATGTTTGAGGGAATGGAAGCAGCTTTGCCTGCGCTTTCATAATATTTATTGTTTATTGCTCAAATGCCGTAGAATACTTTGATGTAATTCAACAGATTTATTCATCAAAGAAAATTAATTGGATACTTAAAACATTGGCGTATTGTAATGTTTTTAAATGTTTCCTCTTACAAAAGTTAAACAAATTGACAAATCTGTATATATGTATAATAATTTAATTCGATAACAGAGGCCCGTTAAACACATTAATCGATTTGTCTTATCATAACAAAAAAAGTCTATCATTTACAATATTGCTATATTTCCAAAATTAAAAATGTTTTTGTTCAACAAACGTTAGAAAAATTGACAAATCTGTACATATTATTAATTTACTTGATCATATTGTTTCGAAATACATCAATCGATACAGCTTGTCAAAATGAACAAATTTGGTTCCTATTATGTGGCTATATTCCTAATATTTAACGGTAAATTGACTTATGAACAAAATATTATAATCTTAAAAAAATCTTAAAACAGAAAAAACTTTGTATCGAGATAGTTATACATATTCTATCAAAAGTTATCAACTGAATACCACCCCGTGATTAAAGAAATTCGGTTTACAGAGTTTGATATTGCTGTCAATACTGTGATGAAAATTCTTTCAAATTTTTCGAATTGATTTTTTGTCATGCTCACGATATTTAATTAATCAACCACAACCTTATTATTTAAAAAAGATGAATTTTATCCAAATCTACGTATACAATTTTTTTTCTGAAATAAGAATGAAATGGAAAAAAAATTCAAATCTGAAAAGAATTTAAGGAAATATCAAAACGAAACCAAAATTTATTTTTCTTCATCTGATATGTTCCTAAACCTAATCAATAAAGAGTATTATTTAGGGCTACAATCCCTCCAAATTTCATGATCCTAGTTTAATTTTTTTTGGAGTTATCATAAAAATAGTATTGTTAATACGCACACTCAAACATTTGTTTAAAACCTCATTTTTGAATTCCTGAGGTCGAATTATGTCAAACAATGTAGTTCAAAATTTTGTATCGTTACAAAGCTTACTGTATGCTGAAGCAATATTGATCAAACACTTATAATAATTTATGAACCTTATGCAAATGGGTTGATTGTTAATTTCTGTGAGTTTAAAAATAGAAACCTAAGCGTTCTTTAAAAATAAATACTTCAGATTGAAATTTTTCATTACAAAAATGCGTATTTTTGTGCTTTAGCTTCAATTGTAGGTAAAAGCTACTATTCTTACTACCTCCAACTATCAATAGGTGACGTAATTTTTTGAATGATTATGTACAGCTCCATTTGTTTACGTTCTTTTGGAAAAATTATTAAAAAACATACAATCAATATTTTTGTAAACAAATTATTTCAGAATAATTTTAATGAAAATGAAAATGAAATAATCAATATCAGAGAATTGAAATAAGGTAATAATTATAGAAAAGTTTCATGATTTCTGTTAGTAACAGCTTTTAATAAATTTTCATGAAAAGAATTTAAAAAAAAGAAGTTTCATATGATGGAGCTGAAAATATTCCTACCGCTTTTTTTGGAAATTTGTTTTATTATAATATTAAAAAAACTTTTCGGATATGATTCCAGTAAATTCTTTCATAAAACTGATAATTTAATATTGCCATAATTTAAAAATATGGATCATAGAATGTATATTAATAACCATGAGAAAGTTAATTAACTGATATTGATGTTATCTTGAATTTATTGTTAATTTTCATATAAATAATTTGAAAATACCTATGATTTTTTTCATGGTATAAATATTTTTCAGCGATTATTTCTAAAATATGTTTTTACGTGCAAATCGCATTGATTAAAAATAATATATAATGAGACTAACCCTTGGTGCTTTGCGTTGATTCATACTCTCGACGCAAGGAAATCCTCCACACTGAAACAAAATAATATAAAATTATTATTTTAAATTTTGTTTACATTTTCTAACTATGCATCTCTGATTCTTTTAGCTAATTAGAAGGTTAATAGTGTAGAAAATTATGGAAAACTCGGATGAAATTCTGTAATGTAATCCAAGATTGCTCATATTAGATCATAACTGGGGAGTAGCTCGTTTATGTAATACGATGGCAGGTGATAAAGTTAATTAAGGTATAAAAATGAAATGGGATCATTTTCTCTAGCTAAAGTTACTGCCAGAAAAATTATAATCATGCAGAAAATTACGTTGAAATATGATTTTCTCTTATTATCCTCCATAAACGTGCTTAAAAAGTTTATTTATTTATTTTTATCTTCTTAACATGTGTTTTACAATTTTACAAAAAATGGAACAAATTTAATCTACCAATTTTCTTCCTAATACCTTCTCTTCTTAATTTTCAGAAACATTTCCAAAATTCTTCAAAGAAATTGAATAAAATGTGGGTGGATTTTTTTATGGAATCTATCTTGAAATTGAATTCCCAAATTAAATTCTGCAGTTCCGGCTATTTTTGTAACAATTTTATAGAAATTCGAGAATATTTGTGCATTTCAGTGAATTTTATAAATATTATATTTGAAGAAATCATTTTGCTTGAGACTTTTTGTTCACACTGCATTAAGTATAAGTATATAGTAACTTTAGAGACTTCTTTTGGATCGATATTTCATCAAATTTTAAATCTCACTTGACACGACCACCAGATCGGGGTGACCTATAATCGACCTAAAAAGGAACAAATCCTTTTTCGAAGACAATAGTTTTACCATTCGATTATTTTCACGACAATACTTTTTCAAGCAATTCTTTTTCTGTTTGAAAGCGATTGGCGCCGCTTAGACAGATTACAGGGAGTCACCTGGTTGTTTGCTTGGTCGATATAAGTCTTTCTAACTTAAGGCGATTATCAAGACCCTAAACAGAAACAGTAATTGAGAATCGATTGGCCCTAATCGTCTAGCGTGATTTCGCGAGTCATGAGCAAAATAGTAAATACTTATTGGCAGCTTCGTATTTTGAAGCTTTTACCAACAGAAAATAATTGGTTGAAAGAAATGTATTCAATGTCCTTGGGGCTAGTTAAAAAATGAATTATTTAAAATAAAAATTCCTAAGCAATTTTACCATATTTTAGGGACCTTTTTAATGCACACAAAATAATTTTAGAGTAAAGACTCAATATCAGAAGCATCTGCCGAGCCAAAATATTATATAAAATGCAATATTCAAAAAATTACAAGGAATAGTTAACTTAAAAAGGAAATATAAATTTGGTATTCAATTCTTATAATAATAGTTGAAAACCTTTTTAAAAAACTGTCAATACTGCAATTTTAATTAAGGTAAATATCTCAGTAATCCTAATTGTCTGAGTAATCGTTAAACTTGGTTATAATTTGGATATATTGTTTAAAAATATGTTAGAAGTAAGATTTCATGATAAAACGCACTTATTTTTACTATTGCAGAGTGTCAACTGGAATTTGAATTATTTCAAATTAGATAAAAAGCAAGAAAATTGGCGTAACGATTACTGGGGCTAAGGCCACGATTACTGGGATGTATACCTTAATGGGAGTGCCGTTTTTTAAAAATATTTTATATTAGCGACAATTTTGAAATTTTGACAAGTTTGAAAATTTCTTGTTAGTGTCTATTAAAGTACATTTTTAGTAAGATATAATGCTGATGAAAACATAATTAATGACAATTTGTAATTTCAAAAATTTTTTCTAGGAAAACAATTGTGCGTTTCAATACTCTTGTCCGGTTAAATAAAAACTTTCAAATGATCGAATATATAATTATAAATAATATAAATGTGTTTTTTTTATAATAATTAGGTTACGAGGAAGCTTTTACTAATATTTGAAAATTCTGTAATTTTTTTCACCGGAAATTAGCACTTTTAAACAAAAATCATGATGAAGACCCTGACATTTTAGAAGTTTGATGTTATGTTAGTGTTTTTCGTCGGAAATGGTATTCTGAAAAAAAGAATACAACGCTTTGATTACCTTTATATTGTATACAAATATTACATATTTCTTAATTTATTATCAATTTTCATCATTTATCAAAAATATTGTCCTTGCTTGTATTCTTGGCTTGAAGATTTATCTGTTTTGGTAGAAATTTCATCTTGTTTGGTTAAAAATTCAGCGTTTTAGGTGCAAATTAATCTTTTTAAGTTAAGGATTTAACTATTTAGCTAAAAATTCGTATATTTTAGGTAAATTTAACGGTTTTTGATTTTTAATAAAAAATTGGTTGAAATATCAACTTAGACATATTTCGTTAAAAATTCATCCTTTTTGGTTAAAAATTCAAATAATTGGCTGAAAGTTGAACTACTTTGTTCAAAAATCTTCGAAAATTTAACTATTTTGTTAAAAGTTTTTTTATATAGTTGAAAATTCATGTTTAAATACACAATTTAATTATTCTACTTTTCGTTAAAAAATTATCTTTTTTAGTTGAAAATTCGACTATTTGGTGGTAAATTCATGTATTTTGTTGAAAACTTGTCTCTTTTAGTAGAGAATTAATTTTCGTGGTTAAAAAGTCATAGTTTCAGTTCAGAATTCAACTATTTAGTTCAAAATTCAGATTTTTGGTTAAAGATTTATAATTTTAGCTGAAAATTCATTGAAAATAATTTTTTAACTAAAAACTTAACTATTCTATTTTTCATTGAAAAGTCACCCTTTTCAGCTAAAATTTCAATTATTTGGTTGAAAACAAATGTATTTTGATGAAAACTCGTCTTTTTTATTGAAGATTAATTTTCGCGATCTTTATTAGTTGAAATTTCAACCATTTACTTGAAAATTAATGTATTTTGAAATACATGGTTGAAAATTAATCTTTTTTGATTGAAGATTTAACTATTTTGTTAAATATTCTACTTTTGTTATTGGATTCAAGTGTTTTTGATTGAGGAGAATTTTGTTTTTGTTGAAATATTAAAAATTACATTTGTTGTTGAGAATTTATCTATTTTGGTTAAAAGTTCATCGTTTCAAACGTCAATTTTTATTAATTATCAAAAATATGTGTCCTTGCTTTTCTTTTCTATTATAAAAGGTAATACATATTCTAAAATACAAACATTTTATATTAATAATAATTTTATGTTATAATTTAGAAATTTTTGGAGAGAAAAAATTAATAACGGTGCGCACTACTAATGAAAATTTTATTAACATTTACCATATTTTAAAAATATTTTTGAACCATAAATTCTGCAGTTTAAAATTCTCAACGTGTGGCCACGACCCATATCTCGCTTTTGCCCTTGATTTATTTAATAATTTTATAAACGGCGAAGGCCTAGAAAACAACTTGTCGAGCAAAGTGTCGCCATTCCGTGAAATTAAGGGTCTTTTGGTAAATACCAGCCTCTCACGTTATTATCCGAAATAGGCAGGTACGTGCCGCTAAAAACATACCTTTCATAAATCGATTCCTAAATATCTCCTTGCACGAAGCAAGCTTTCCAGGAAAAAAATTTCCTTGAATATCGCAATTTGTCGAAAGAAGGAAAATTGTAATTGAAATAAACAGTGTAACCATTTATTAAATTATTCTTTCACCTTGTGTCAGAAACTAATATTTGTATTATTCTTTCATAGATTATGTATTCAGTACGATTCGAACCAAAGAGTTTTTATTTAATATTTAATATTCAATTTTCACTTTCAAATCTCATGCTTTCATTTATTTTTATCATTCTTTTTATTCAGGAACACCATTGTTAACGTCTCGCTGAAGTGAAAGAGGAATTCTTTTTCTGAAAGCGTTACGCGCATTCTGTTTAACTGTTTATACTCACTGCTTTAAAAGAACAATTTTTATCATTCCTTTTATTAAAAATTAATAATAAAGGATTTGTTCGTATAGTGTTTCGAACTTTTTTTTAGACTAGATTATTTAGCTTACTTATACCTGGAAAAAAGTCGATTTTCTACTTGCTTTACAGTGCAGTAATTATTTTATTTTCTGATTTTTGAGTGAAAT
The DNA here is from genome assembly GCA_932066315.1 of Andricus coriarius. Lineage (NCBI taxonomy): Eukaryota > Metazoa > Arthropoda > Insecta > Hymenoptera > Cynipidae > Andricus > Andricus coriarius. The sequence goes on from CAKNWT010332395.1 coordinate 12,009, forward strand.
TATTAGCAAGACGAATTAGTTAAATTTTTGAAAATAAGCTTTACCAATGATATTAAAAAGGCAGAAAATATAACCGAGATTCGCGAAATATATTTGAAAATAACATGCAATTTATAAAGTGAATATAAATTTCACATTTAAAATTAAAACTGGTTAAAATGTTTATGATGATAAAGATGAATTAATGACAACAAATGTATTCCAAATCAATGAAGCAGAAGTTATCAGGCTTCATTCTTTATTTCACTATTCACTCCATTAAGAATATTATTTTCAAATCAAGATATTTTGTCTTTGAAAATTAAAAATCATTTCATAAAGAATTCCATCCTTGTCGCAAATGATCAACAATATTAAAATTTTTTATGGGTGATTCTTTCTAGCTTACTCTGCTGCTGCTAAATTTTCATTTGCCGTGAGAAATATACTAATAACAATAATTCCGACATTCCGCACATATGTTGGACAATTTTTTGCTACACAATTTGTTATGAAGTATAAATACACAGTCTATGTATGAGATTGTTTATTTATAATACATCACCAATTGCGTACATAAAAAAATGGTACAACACATGGACTGTATGTGATTTTTTAGCATAATCGAATGACGTCATAAGCCTTCCGTATCTAGATTTTTTAAACAAATTGTTTAAAAACTTTTAAAATATTTTTT
>CAKNWT010332401.1:0-27955 GCA_932066315.1 Andricus coriarius
CTTTTCAAGTACACTGCACGATCAGAAACCATGAAAAGCTCGCATATTATCTTCAGTACTCCAAGAACGGCGGCCATATTGGTTTGATACATGATCCCGAATCAGATCATTGTGATCTCAAAAGTCGATCATTCATTTGCGGCCGATCAAAATGCTCTTAATTTCGGTATTATTTTTGTTGCATATCAAAATGATGTTGATTTCGGTATAATTTTGAACCATTTTTTTTACTGTGAAACATGTGGCGACAAATAGTTTATAAAAAGAATATGAGTAGAGTAAATGACGCTTGAAACAAAGACCTTGGATAATAATGGGCCCAAGTGGGGAACTACACATAACAATTTTGTGAGGCTCTCCACGTGGGGTGATCGCTAGAGAGATTGATCAGCAACCTGGGTCGGAGCAGTGTTGCGGAACGAACGTGTCATTTAAATAAATAACACGAGAATTCTAGGTCAATCTAAAATATCTATACCTTACATCTATATACCTATCTACCCTATACCTATATACCCATCCACATACTACTATTTTCCAACCGAGCAATTCACGCCTACCCCGAAAGGGAAATGACTTCATGGTATAAGAATAATAATAAATAATTTTGAGCCGTGAAGTCTAGATATTCACTTGCGTTTTCCAACAGCTTTATATTATGTGTAATGTATATAGATGCACGTGGTCAAGATAGCGAGTTGGCAGCGGAAAAGGAGGAAATGAGAAGGAGGATGAATGTGTAATAGGATGGTGAAACGGCCTGGTCGGAGCAGGCGTGAATGCGAAGTACGAATTTACACGAGAGAATGACTTTCGAGTAAGTATAGAGCCATTCTCTCAAAAAAAAACTTCTATTCTAGAACTCGAGGTGAAAGAAACCACCATTCCAAAAGTAGAAGTTGATTTCAACAGTTCTTTGAAAAAAAGAATAGGTGTTATCAGCACTCAATGGGTTTAATCTGCATCTCGTTTTAAACTTTCTCTCAGAACCTCTTCATTCTGCCGGAAAAACTTTGATTTTCACGAAAAAGAAAATAAAATGGCAATAGGTTATTCTTCCAGAAATACACACAAAAAATCATAGGGAGATTATTTTTTCCTCACAAGAGAATCAGATGTCCCGGGAAGTCACTATTTTTGGGAAAAAATTTTTCGGTAAGACTTGTGGTAGACCTGTCACTTTCTTTCTTTTTCGGTTTTGGTTAATTTCGAAAATTATAACAGCAGATGCGCTGTTGACTGACTTGTAGTCAATTCTGCAAGGAATGCTTTTTTTTACATACACAACAAAAAATGTATTTTTTATTATATTACCAGCAGGTTGACCGCAGGTCAGGAAAACCCTGGGATTTTGTTGGTCATGGAAAATCAAGGAAATGTCAGGGATTTTGGAAAAACGTGTAAAAGTGAGTTGGATTCTATAAGAGGAGCTAGAAAAAACTGTCATGAATAATAAATTTTCATTAAAAACTTTAAGAAATTCGAATTCTGGTCATTAAATATTATTGACTGCCAGGGAAAAACTATACGGAAACTAGGTAAACCCACATTTTAAATTGGTCTGAAAAATTCCCTGTTGCTTCTAGGACGTTGGAAAATTTATTTTCTCGAAAAAAGTAACTATATGAAAGCCAAAGAAACTATGTTTCAAGTTAAAAAAATAAATTTCAAATAAGCTGTACCGATTTAGAGGTCACCTGACCAAGAATCTTGAAGTTTTCTAAAAAAACCCTATTGCTCCTACGACGTCAAAAATGAGGTTTTCTACAAGAAAGTAACTACATGAAAGCCAAAGAAATTCTCTTTAAAACGAAAAAATAAGTTTTAAAGAAGCTGTAGCCAATTTTATGCCACCAATGAAAAATTCTGGTTTTCACCTGATGAAGATCTTTGCAATTTTCTACAAAATTCCCTGTTTCTTGTAGGACGTCGGAAATTTTGTTTTCTCTATGATAGTAATTATATGAAGGCCAAAGAAACAATATGAAAATTGAGATTTTCATCTCAAAACAAACTTAGAAATTTTCTAAAAAATGCTTATTGATCCTAAGATGCCAGAATTTTTGTTTTCTCCAAGAAAGTAGCTACATTGAAGCCGAGGAAATTCTCTTCTAAATGAAAAAAAATTCCAAAGAAGCTGCTGATTTTGTCCAAAGCCCAATTTTGATCTACAGTACTTCGATACAGAATATTTTTTCGAACCAGCTTTTTTGGAGTGTTCGATATTAATCCAGCTGCGTTCGTGATATCTGATGGGTGTTCTTTTTTCTTAGAAATTCAAAATCTGTGTTTAGCGAGTGTTTTTTCTCTCTCCTGAATAATTCATATATGCTTGATATCTTTCAAATACTATGGGGCCATCCAAAAACTGCGTCACCCATTTCGGAATATTTTTGACCCCCCCCCCCCCCCCACCCTTGTTGAAAAGTAACAAAAAGACGACTTTTTTCGAAGACAGTTGAACTTTCAACAAAGAAGTTCATTTTCAACCAAGAAAGATGACAAAACAGTGGACTTTTCGAAAAAAAGATGGCTTTATTGAAATTGTTTAATCTTCAATCTAAAACGACGTATTTTCAACCAAATAGTCAAATTTTCAACGAAAAAAGATTAAACATTAACCAGAAACCGTTTATTTTTCAAGTTAAAAAGACAAATTTTTTGGAAGACACTTTAATTTTCAACCTGAAAAGTTAAATTTGCAACAAAAAAGTTCATTTTCAACGAAGAAAGATGATTTTTGTACAATAAAAAATTAATTTGTTATCAAAATACTTAAATCCTTAACCAAATAGATGAATTTTCAATCATGGAAGATGAGTCTTAAGCCAAACTGTTGAATTTTAAACTAAAAAAGATATCCTTTGAACCAAAAAAGAATCGTCAAACTTTCAGTAAAAAAAATTTATTTTTTAAATAAAGAAAATGTAAATAAGTCGAATTCAACAAAGAAAGACGAATTTTCAACAAAATAGTAGAATCCTCAACCAAAAAGTTAAATGTTGAACAAAAAAGAATTATTTTCTGACCAAAAAAGACAAATATTTAACAAAATACATGAATTTTCTATCATTTAGTTGATTTTTTAAATTGGAAAGGAGTATTTAATGGAATAGTTCAATTTCCACGTAAAAAAATCAGTTTTAAGCCAAAAAAATGAACAAAAAAGTTAATCTTTCAACCAAAAAGTTTAATTTTTTCACAAATGAAATTAATGTTCTACCAAAAAAGACTAATGTTCGAAAAAATACATCAATTGTCAACCAAAATACATCAATTGTCAACCGAAATACATACATTTTCAACAAAATTGTTGAATTCTGAAGACAAAAAGAGGAATTGTCTGCAAAACAGTTGAATTTTTAACTCGAAAATATGACTTTCCAACAAAAACTTAATTTTGAATTTATTAAACATTTTTTAAATCTTAAACCTACCAACTTGTTGAATTTTCAAGCCAAAAAGACGATTTTTCTATAGACAAGTTTGATTTTCGACCCGAAAAAGTGAATATAATAATATAATATAATAATTAGTCGATGCATTAATCAAAAATGGATAAATTTTCAACCAAGAAGATTAAATTTTATACCAAAAAGACCAATTTTCAACAAAATACATGAATTTTTAAGCAAATGATTGAATTTTAAACTAGAAAGGATGAATGTTTAATAAAAAATAGAAAAGTCACCTTTTTACTTAAAAAACTCAATTCTTAAACAAAAAAACAAACCAATTATCGAAAAAATAGATAAATTTTTAACCAAAGAGATGAATTGTCAACTAAAATTATGAATCTGAAAAGAAGAATAGTGAATTTCCGACAAAACAGGGCAACATTTAACCCGAACGATGATTTTTGAACCAAGAATAGTTTAATTTTCAGCCAAAGAGATGAATTTTCAAGCTAAAAAAAAAATGAAAATGTAACAAAATAGTTAAATTTTCAATCAAGAAGATGACTTTTCACCAATAAAATTAATGTTCTACCAAAAAAGATGAATTTTGAACCCGAAAATATGATTTTTAACAAAAACGTTAATTTTCTACCAAATAGTTAAATTTTTATATGAATTGTTTAATTATCTACCAAATAGTTAAAGTCTCAACCAAAAAAGTATGAATTGTCAAAATAAAATTGAATTTCCATCAAAATAGCTGAATTTTCAAGCCAAAAAGACTATCTTTGTATAGAACAGGTGACTTTTGACTAGAAAATGGGAATATTCAACTAAAATGATGAATCTTCAACCAAAAAAATTAATTTTTTAAAAATTAGTTTAAGTTTAAACCAAAAAGTTGATTTTTCAACCATAAAAGTATGAATTTCCAACCAAGAAGATTAATTTTCTACCACAAACGAGAACATTTCAAAAAATACATGATATTTCAAGAAAATAGTTGAATTTTCAATTAGAAACGATCAATTTGAAGAAAAAAATAGTGAAGTTACATTTTTGCTTAAAAAACTTAATCCTCAACCCCGAAAAGAAATATTTTCAACAAGATGGATACATTTTGAACCAAAGAGATGAATCATCAATTAAAATGATGAATAAGTAACAAAAAACAGGAATTTTTCACAAAAGAGGTTAACATTCAACCCGAGAGATAATTTTTGACTGAGGAGATTGATTTTCTAAAAATCGAATAGTTAAATTTTCAACCACAGAGATGAATCTTCAACCAGAAAAATGAATTTATAACAAAGTAATTCAACTTTCAACCAAGCAGTCAAATTTTTGACCAAACTAGATGAATTCCGAACCAAAAATATAATAGTAGACTTTTTAACCAAAAAGAATTAACTTTCAACCAAAAATAATTAGATTTTCTCATTGGCTTCTATTAATTCAGTTCGCATTCAAGAGGAAAAAAGAGAAAAAGGGGAAGTTTCTTTAAAAAAAGGTTGAAAAGAATTTTTTAAAAAAGGAGAAAAGAGGGGAATAGGGTAAAGAGTGGGAAGTTTGAAATATGCAAGTTATTTTGAAACTTATCTCTCACAACAAAATGATATTTTTAGCATATTCTTGGGATATCTAGGCTGGATATGGGATATCCTGAAAAATGTCCCAAAAATCTTCCGCGATATCCGTGGCATATTCCAAAGATATCGACATTTCCGCCCCGTACGATATCCACCCAATGTTCTGTGCGGGATATACACAATTTTGGCAATGAAACCCAATATTTCTAAACTGCATATTAATTAAAATATGTAGAATGCCTGAAAACATAAAGATTGACAAACATCCGTTTGACAAGAAAACTCTTTACACAAATCTCAAATATTCGATTTCTTTCAAATTCTATATCAGTACAATTATAAAAAAATTATTACCGCTAATTATTTTCATAGCCAATAACAGCCTTCTTATAATAAAAAACAAGCCACTTTCTAAAAATTTTAAAGTTGGCAGTATAACGGCAAAATCAGTTTTTATGATAAAATGCAATCAAATTAATATGTACAGCGTTGGGTTACATTATATAAATGAGAATAAATTATAATCCGCGACAGTTTTGGAACACTGACAGCCATGATGGAATTTACCTAAAAGTGACTTTAGAGGGAAGCTATTATTGTACTTTATGATATTATACTTTGTACTAAATCTCCGGAAAAATACCTAATATTGCTAAATGATAAGTAATTTTATTGATACGATTGAATATACATATAATTGACAGTAGATATATCTGAATTTCCAGAAATATACTAAATTACAGAATTAGGATATCTTGGAGACATATATCCTTGGCATATAAAATTGGGACATTAATGCTCTCTAAATCCGAATTAGTAGAAATTTTACTAATGCAATTAGTAGTATTGTATCTGACTGCTAAATTAGTAATTTTATCAGTTTCTACAAAATGAAATGGTAAGATTTATGTAACTAAATGAATTAGTTAGGGTATTCTACTAATCTGCTTAGTAGTGCCGAATACCTAATTCAATGAGTAGCAATGAATTGCTATGGAAACATAATTATTCAACCATTTTTTAAATTCTTTTTGCTGGTTTTTGAGTTTTATTGAGAAACGATCATGTTTTCATAATTTATATTCTAAGTTTATATAGTTATATTAATTATAATTGTGTATGAACGAAGCAATATTTAAAACTGAAACGGTACTGGGATCCGCTGCGCTGCAATACACCATCTATTTTTTCAGTGCGCCAAAATGTGAACTCGGGAAATCAGGTAGAATAACAGCGTCCTCAGAAATTAAAATATTAAAATTATTATTATTGTATACAATCTTCGATAGAAAATAAGATCAGATTTTTGTTACAATTTTAATCATGTGTTCAAAGTACAAAAAATTGGGTTGTCATAAAATCATTGTATCGATGATTTTAAAGTCTTTTTTCATGTTTCCAGCTTATCACTTTTGAGGCAGCACTTATAATCATCAGATCCAGTTTTCTTAAGCGACAAAAATTATTATTTAACCTAAATTTTAAACAGGTTTTAAAACTCTTTTGTCTTCAAAAAAACCTTTTTTGAATCACCGTATTAGTAAACTTCGGATACGTTAAAATAAAAATATCTACATACTTTAAAGCAAGAGAATTTTAATTTAATTTATTTAATTTTTTAAAGTGAAAATTGAACTATTATGTTTTGCTAATTGATAGTTTTTAGTTGAAAATTCAATTATTCATCTCTTTGCTTGAAAATTCAACAGCTCGTTTGCAATTGTTTCTCTGCCTTGACGACTGAAAAATCTTTTCAAGTTGAAAATTAAACTCATGTCGAAAAGTAGCTTTTCTTTCGTTAATTTCAACTATTTCTGATTAAAAATTAATTTTTTGTTTGTTGGGATAACAACTACTTGATTTTTTGTCTAGGATTCATTGTTTTTTGGAATGCAAATTTAATTTTGTGAGTTGAAAGTTAAACTTTTTTGTTAAACATTAATTTTTGTTGGTTCAGGATTCATCATTTCAATCAAAAATTTATCTCTCTGGTTGAAAAGTGAGCTATTTTGTTGAAAATTCGTTTTTTCTTTAACAGAAAATTAAACTTTTTTTAAACTGAAAATGTAATTATTCCAATTGAATATTCTAACATTGTGCTTAAAAATTCATCTCTTTAGTTGAACATAATAAAATTTTTTAATTGAGCCATCCAATTTCAGGTTGAAAAATTACCATTTTTAGTTGAAAATTAATCTATTCCAGTCAATGATTCATCATTTTAGTTGAAAATTAATCAATTTTAATCAATTAATTAATTAAACTGCTATTTTTTGTTAAAGAATCACATTTTTCGTTGAAAACTCATGTATTTTGTTGAAAAATCGTCTTTTTTATGACACATGCATGATTTCAGCCCTTTTCGGCGCCTATAAAGCGGGACTAAAGATCTAATTTTTACTCCCTAGAGCCTAGGGATTGAAAAGCGACGTCAGAGGTGAACAATGAAAATCATACGCCTGTGAGCTCGTATTTTTCTATTATCAGCACACTCACCGTAAAAACTGAGAGGAAATTTTGGTTGCAGATAATAGAATTTTACGGTTATTTATGGAAAGTTACCATATATAACTGATCAAATTACCTTAAATTACAAAAAATTTTCATAAATTTCCGGAAATTCATTGAAGTTTTTAAAAATGAATGTCGGGTAATTTATGATAAGTTACTATATTTACTTGTAAAATTACCACAAATTACCGAAAATTTCCATAAATTTCCGGAAATCAATGGAAATTAAAAAAAATAAAATTTGGGTAATTTACCATATTGACCCGTAAAATAAATTTTCGGAAATTTATGGAAATTTTCAAGAACGAATAATGAGTAAATTACGATAGTTTATCATATTTACCGGTAAAATTACCATGGATGACCGAAAATTTGCATAAATTTCCGTAAATGTTTGGAAATTAAAAAAAATTAATTTTGGGTAATTTACCATATTTGCCGGTGAAATTGCCATAAATGACCGAAAATTTGCATAAATTTCCGTAAATTTTGAGAAATTAAAAAAAATTAATTTTGGGTAATTTACCATATTTGCCGGTGAAATTGCCATAAATGATCGAAAATTTGCATAAATTTCCGTAAATTTTGAGAAATTAAAAAAAATTAATTTTGGGTAATTTACCATATTTGCCGGTAAAATTGCCATAAATGACCGAAAATTTGCATACATTTCTGGAAATTTAAAAAAATGAATATTGGGTAATTTATGGTATGTTACCATATTGACCTGTGCAATTACCATAAATGACCGAAAATGTATAGACATTTTGAAATTGAATTTTGGGAAATTTTTGGTAAGTTACCATAAATCACCTCTAAAAATACCGTAAATTACCAAAAATTCCCGGCAATTTTTATATTGAATTTTTGATAATTTGGAATAAGTTGACATAACTTTGATGCTTCTTTATTCAAAATCTAATATGGACTAAAATCATGACTGTATTTCGAGAAATGTCTGAAATCATCCATTTGTTAAAAAAAATATCGTATAAACCAAGGGGGTTGCATAATATACTATTTTGGTAGAAAATTAATCTTTTTGTATAAAAATTAATTTTCTTGTTTGGAAATTCATCTTTTTGGTTGAAAATTCAAGTATTCCAGTTAAAAATGTACAATTTTAGTTGAAAATTCAACTTTTTGGTTGTAAATACAGCTACTTGGTTGAAAGATAAACTCTTTTGTTAAAAATTCATCTATTTGACTTAAAATTTATCTTCTCTACTTGAAGATTCATCTATTCTAGTAAAAGACTCATCATTTTATTAAAAAATGTATCACTTTGGCTGCAAATTTGTTTGTCTTTTTTTGGAGGAAATTTTTTTGTTGAAAATTAATTTTTTTAACTGAAAATAAACTATTTGGTTGAAAGTTGGTCTGTTTTAGTTGAAAATTCATCTCTTTTCTTTTGGTAGAAAATTATTCCTTATGTTTTAAAATTAACTTTCTTGTTTGAAACATTATCTTTTTGGTTGAAAATTTAAGTATACCAGTTAAGTATTCATCGTTTTAGTTGAAATTTCATCTTTTAGATTGAAGATAAAAACTACTTTGTTGAAAGTTATTCTTTTGTTAAAAATGCATCCTTTTGGATCAGAATTCATCTATTTCAGTTGAAGATTCATCATTTTACATTAAAATTTGTTGTTTTTTTCTGAAAAATTAATTTATTAACTGAAAATTGAACTATTCCATTTTTGGTTGAAAACAGTTTTTTTTCTAGTTCAAAAATCAACTATTTGGTTGAGAATTCCTGTATTTTGTTGAAAAATCGTCTTTTTTGGTAGAAATTTAATCTTTTTGGTTCCAAATTCAACTATTTGGTTAAAAATTCACCTATCTTGTTTAAAATGGAATATTTTTACTATGAACTTTAAGAATTTGAAACGATTCCAATTAAATTTAATACAGGACCCACATTAATTTGACATAAATATTCACTGAGTTTTAAGTATAAGAAGATAAAATGGAAATCTCTTTGAATCATTATTTAAATTCATAGATTAATGTATTTTAATAAGATTCTCTTCATTGTAAAATAAGTTTTTTAATTTACTTGAAACTGCCGTTTAAAATAGTAACAATCAATACACACTGAGAAAAATGGATTATACCCGGTAATTAAAAATATGTTACCGGATATAATCTTGGACTATTAACTATGGGACAGCGATCCAGATTATTAGAACTACAATCTATAGATATTAAGAAATAGATATTACAGGATAAGATCTTGGATTATAAAAGTTTATAATCTGAGACAATAAAATCTATAATCCAAGATTTTAAAATCTAATATCCATATTAGAATCCTGGTCCATTAGATAACCTCAAATATATATAATAATTTGTGCAAACGTATTTATAAACCTGTACAAAATTTTTATAGACGAGTTCGGAAGTAGAACTGGAAACACATTTAAATTTTTTAAAAACACAATAAGCAGGAAAGTGGCTATTATCATAAGACTACAAACACGAAAGTAAAGGAGGCTAAGTTTCTGTACTTGTACAAGTGGCAGTGATGTGTTCTGAAAAGAAATATAAACTTACCCATTTTCTAAATCTAAATCCTATGTGATTTAGCACTAATAATCATTTTATAACTTAATTATAACCTTTTCAATGGAAACGCATGCATATGACAAGCGCCACGATGCGACGTATCGTCTGAGACTACACAGACGCCTGCATATTTTAAAATCTGAGATGTTACATTTTAATGCCTGAAGATTATAAGAATCTAACATCTAGAGATTATATTTGTTAACATCTACATATATTAGAAAAATATTATAGATTATACGCGCTAATATATTTTTCTATACGGTGTATTATTCTTTAATTCTATTATCCAGTTCGTATAATCCATTTTTCTCAGTGCATGTACCAATTCATTTAGTAGTAGCATTACCAATTCCTTTAGTAGATATAGTTACTAATTCATTTAGTCAGTTATTCTTACTCATTGAATTAGTAGATTTTTACTAATTACTACTAAACGAATCGGCACTATTTGAATTAGTAGAAAACTATTACCAATTAGTAGTTTTCTACTAATTCAGATTTAGAGAGTGGGATATCCTCAGGATATTCTGAGATATCCTTGGGATATTCGAGGAATATCGACATTTCCGCCCTGTATGATATTATTCGCAATATCTCTAGGATCTCGTGGGTTATGCCCAGGATATCCTGAGAGATTAATAAGATATCCCGCCGATATCATGCTGTGAGGGTATCAAGTTATTATTGAACTGTACCGTTGGAGGACCATCTTTTCAAAAATTCGCAAACTTTGGTCAAATTTATCACCAAGAAACGTACTTAACGTTATCAAAGTTCGCAAAGTTACTTCCACCGACACCCCGCTCACCCTTCTTCACAAATGTAGTTTTTGGTTTGACCCTTCGCCCCCTCAGATTGGTAACGTAATTCTTGGACGGCCCCTAGAACGATCTTATAAACACTTTTTTATTATACTTCTCGAATTTTCTCGTTTTTTTTTTGGGGTATGTTTCAAAGATAAAATGCCGCAGAAAACCCCACGGGGTAGTACGCACCTGGATCAAACCGATGCCGGTGGAGGGAGTCGTTGTCCTCGGAGTCGGTGTTCGTGAGCCGAGACCAGTTTCTCTCTCTCAGCATGCTCAGTGCGGCGCGGAGCGCGTTCTCGGTCGGGTCTTTTATCGAAGGTGTTTTCTTCGTTTCCGGTATCACGTTGGCGTTGCTTCCGCCACGTGACGCCATTCAAAATGCTCTTTTGTCAGGCCTCCTGATCATGATCGTGAGAGTTGAGATGAAACCGGAAGGTGCAGTGTTTTCAGCATTGAAATAGAGTGAGATAAATAAATCCTTTCGATTGGACGCTGAGCTGAACCTTACAATCTCGGATTAGGAACGAAACGAAACGAAGTCTTACCGCGGTCTTACTTCATCTCGAAGAGAATGTAAGTCGCTCCCAACAGCGATGCCAGATCTACCTTGCCGGTTGCCGGATACACATTGATGAATCATTATGTCCTGTTGCGTGGTCGTCCTCAAAGACGTCAAGTCACCAAGGGATCAAAATCCAGGTGCTTTGAGTTCATGCTCAGTGAGCGAGGCTGACGGAAAACCCTGCATGTTACAGAACCACTTCCTCTCGCCTTTTTCGAATGACAAAGTCAGACAAAGTAGTACAAGTCAATTACGTTGATCCTAACGTTCTAACGGAATCAAGCCAATCATCAGAGAAATTGCATAAAATCTGATGAAATTACAACTGCTAATCATGACAATGCTGGTACCCTAGGAATCAATTTTATATCATTTATAGTTTAGACAATCATCAACAAATCATTCGAGCCAGTTGCATCAAAGCTGATGTTTGTTTCCAACCGTCTTTCTTCCTTCAGTGGTTATTTTTATTCAGAGGTGATTTCACTCAAGGATTCATTTCTTTATTTATGCGGATGAACTAAAAAGAAAGGCAATGTTTATTCCTGCATAAATATTCCAGAGGATTCTTATGGCAAGGTCTAATGGTAATATGCAGTGAAACTAGAAAAACTTCATCACCCAGATGGAATTTCTGGAAATGAAAGGATCTAGTGTTCGTTTGGTATCAACCACCTGTATGCAGAAATAAGGATATGCGTTACCAGGGTGTCTACATGACCAATATATCGGAAAACCAGAGAATGACCGGGAATTTAATTCAGTGACCGGGATTTTTCTCTCTAATGTACTAATATGCAAATTAAAAGTAGTTTCACATACTTGCTTACCCAAATTCTGAGCTGGAATAGTGACTTTTTAAAAAGAATTATGATTCTAAGTTGGGGCAGTGATTAAATAAAAGAAATGTAAAAAAATAACAGGGAATTTCCGTGAAGAATTATTTTGAGTTTCGGACAAGGAATTTGAGTAAAGAATTATAGTTTTGACTTTGGAACATGGCATTTCTTAAAGAATTATAGCTTTTACTTTGAGACCAGGAATTTTCTAATCGATTTATAATTCTGAGTTATGCGACAGGGAATAAATAAAGGAAATATAAGAAACTCACGTATATAAAGAATCATAATTATCCTGACATTGAACAGGGAACTTTCGAAAAGAATAATTGTAATTCAAAGTTTCGACTTGGAATTTCAGTAAGGAAACATAATTTAGAGTTCAGGACAGGGAATTGCCGTGAAGAATTATAATTTGTACTTTGGAACTGGGAACTTTACTGAAGAACTATAATTTTGAGTATGGGACAGAGAATTTCAGTAAAGAAATACAATTTTGACAATTGGGACAGGAAATTCCCATAAAGAATGGTTATTTTGATTTTTGAACAGGAAATTTTCTAAAACAATGATCATTCTAAGAAAGAACTTTAGGTTCACTTTAGAACAGGGAATTTCTTTAAGAATTATATTTTTTAATTTATAGAACAGGGAATTTCGTTACGAATTAAAATTTTTTTTGGAACAGGTAATTTTTGACGTGGAACGGGAAATTTTGGAAAATAATTTTCATTCTGAGTTAAAAAAATATAATTTACAAAAAAAAATCGCGGTTCCAAATCAGAATTCGTCAGATTCTGAAAATTCCTTGTACCCAATTAGAATTTGTTTGAACTTGAAAATTCTTTTTTTTTGTTTGTAAATAAAATTTCAAACTTTCCTCTTTCAAATTTTAGAAAAAGGGAATTACTATATATCTGAATTATAGTACAAAATGTTGTAAATGAATATAATGCTTAGTTGGAACAGGGAATTTCTATAATGAATTATAATTTAGATTTCTGAACAGGGAATTTCCGTAAAAAATTATAATTAGCAGTTTCAATTCTTATGACCAAAAATTGTCTGATGTTCCAACACAGAATAATAATTCTTTACCTAAATTCCCTGCTTCAAATCAGAAACCTTCAAAATCATTTAAGATGTTAATCTCTTTAAAACTTTAAAAATCTTTTGAAATCATTTAACAGAGAAAATCGAGAAATGATCGGGAATTTAAAATTATCTATAATGTAAACGTATATTAGAAATGTATAATTTATTGGAATGTAAAGACGTTTAAATAAATTAGGTTGAACAATTGAGAAACAGAAAACTGAAATTTATTCCTAAATAATTTGTTGCCATACAGAAATATTTTATCGTGAATTACAATTGAAAGTTACATTAAAAAATAGTCTTGTCAATTATTCAGAAATATATTTTCAAAAAAAGATTTGACCAATGATAAATTTGGATAAGTTTGAAAAATAAATTTATGCAGAAAGGTTTCTTTCAAGTGGACCCCTAAGTATGGTCTTTCTGATGCATAAATAAAATTATTATTAATAATTAAAAATATCATCTAGGTTATTTTACCTGCAAAGGTTAACTAGAATTAATAAAACCGATTATTAATGCTAAAACAAAATTTAAATTAAAAATATCCTCTGTTAAATTCGAGAAATAATATAATTACATTTTGGGCATCAATAATGTTTCCATTATCTCCAATTCGAAAAATTAAAATTAACTGAAAAATGAGTATATTGAAGGAGTTTTCTTCAGGAGAATTCGAATAAATTGAAAGTTTTGGATTCAGTTTGCGTATAAAAATTCTAAGTAATAGGAGAATTTCCTTTCGAAATCCGATCTTAATAGTCAAATAGTGCATCCTGCTCTCGAGATTCTAACGGGAAATTCTTTTGTACCGCGAAAAGAGACATGTTTTTGTGCAGACAAGATTCTTGGAAAACCCGTAAGATGACAAACTTTGATAAAGAAACGTCCCAGAGCGATTTGTGGTTGAGACATGCGTACGCGAGCATCAGAATGGAAGTAGGTAATAGGATTGCCTTTATCCTGTTCCAAAATGAAATGGTTTCGGACTCAATAAAGTATAGATATTAGTCACTCCTCATGATATTATGAAATTGTTTTCAGCGAAAAGAAACTGCTATTTCGACGTTTTATTTATAGAAAATACGACCACTTTAGCAATTTCAATAAGAGATGCAATATTTTATTTCATTAAGCAAGCACTTTTTGTGAAGACAATCTATGGAAAATTGTACATCTTTTTCTCTTTTCTACATTATTTATAGAATTTTACTAAATTACTGTATAACCTAGTCCCGATTCGGTTCTTCATGCATAAAAGATTCAGTTGTATCACATTTTATTCAGTCCCAACCAACAGAAGTTTTAAGCAGGATAGGCAGTTTATCGTAATTTGAATTTCAGTATTGAAAACGAAAGCTATGTGGAATAGTCGAATATATTATGGCGCAATAATGTTTCACTGGAAAACATAAAACGAATCATTACATTCTTGTAAATCTAGGAATAACGCAGAACCATTAGAGTACCAGGTTTGCCAATAATGAATATAATTGAGTAGGTCTGGTTTTTAGTAAAGAGTTAAAAAGAGAGTGATAATTGCCTTATTCCGTTAGAACATCAATACATAATCTTGCGTAAAAGATTCCGTGACCTTATTCCTTTCATAACAATGAAATAATCTTGTTACGCGATAGGCGACACGTATGTTACCGTTAGTTGTAGGGTGTTACATACATTTCCTGTTTCCATCAGCAATTAATTTTATTGATGATACACAATCAATTTTCTTGGTATTCGTATTTATGTTTCTTCATACAAGCACAAATGATTATGCAGTAGAACCTGTATAATGGCACACATGCATATATATTGATTTTTTATATATTAATTAATGCAGAATTGCTGTAGGATTCTTTATTAATTTTTGCATAATCCACTTATAGAGTTTTATGGAATGGTATTTGCATTGCATTTTGTTGAGAGAGGATTTTCGGGGCAATTGAAGTTTAAATTTACGGTTTGGGGTTGAGGTTTAGTTTTAATCAAGGATACACTTCATGTAGACGTTTATATTTTACAACAATCAAGACATTTTTTTTAATTTTTTAGAAATTTGTTAGGTATATTTGGCGAAACAAAAGAATATAGTAATTGAGAGGATAGTTTCATATTTTTGCGTTTGAAAGACAAAGCTGAAAATTCTAAATTTTTGTCTCCTTTTGCTTCCAAAAGTACATACGCTAGGAGCAGGGTGAAACAAGATAAGGTGTCACAAAACTTATGAGTTTACGACAGCTCTGCGAAGATTGTGCAAAATGCCTCTCGTGTCTCTCAGTTTCGCCTAGGACAATAAAAAGATTCTATATGTACCACTATATGGCTGATATCTGAGGCACTTCGCACACATTGGTTTCACCATAGCCGCAAGAATAATGCTTTCAAAAGTTCAGGATGACAACCTTATATAATTTGTAGAATTGAAATTTCCTCTAAAATCATAAAAAATTCTTGCCATTTTCTTAAAATGCCTTAAAAATATCTAAATTGTACTTAAACTCTAGTTGACTTGATATTCGATCAAAAAGATTACCTTGGATTCAAATTAATTCAAACAAACTTGTTAGAACTCACGATATCCCATCGGTATGTAGCAACAAATAAATTTATTCATCAAAACAGAATATCTCATCGCGTGTAGAAACCATTTTCCATTAATCGCTAAACTATGGTGCAATACGTTGCCTGGATGATTAGCAATTCGACCAGGTCTTGTTGACATTAATCATTAATCGACTAATTTCTGACGGGCAATATCAGCCACATTGCACTAGTTACTAGTGGTTATACCTATTGTTCAATAATGAACGTTTCCCATGATTAGCATTGTTCGATTGTACGTCGTGCCGCGATAAAATCCGTCGACCTCGCTCCGTGAGAATTGACTAACAGGACCCATCATTGTTTGCAAGCAGTGCAGCGGAGGAGAGTCAAGTCCAAGCCGGTTTTCGAGCCCGTTCGAAGATGAGGGTTTGATCGGGTGTCAGCGGGCAAAAGTTCATCGTGTGTTCGCCAGACAGGAAAGAGGCGACAAGGAGGAAGGAGGTGAGGAGGCTCCAGAGGTCACAGTACGAGAAAAAGGAGTCGAAAGGGGTGGAGAAGTGTTTGGAAGTCGTGATCGAGCGGCGGAAAAAGGTGTCGGAAGCAGTGATGCATTCGGGCAGTGCCGTGTCAAGTGTGGTGATTGGTTCACTAGACTGTAGATAGCGTTAGTGGTGCGTGCGTGAAGGTCAATGCATGCTACGCCACTGGCCTGGGCCCACGTGACCAGGGGGCCCGTAATGTCCCCGCGAGAAGGCCGATGGGCCCGAGCATTGCACCTGGTTCTGGTGGTCATGTGGTTGACGTTCAGCGATGCCTGGCCTCTTCAACCAGTACCTCCACACAGAGGTGAGTCATGATATGTTGACGATAATAATTAGACTCTCTTTACTCTTTTCAGCTCTTTAGAGTTTAGAACCAGAATGATGAGGTGTAACTTGCGGAAATAGTAAAAAAAAAAGGTCGACACGTTTAGCTGTCTTTTGTTCGAAAAGGTAAATGGAAGGAGGGTCATAAAACATTTGAGCGAATCGTGAAATATTTGGAGAAAGAAGCGTGGGTGTATTTGAAGACAATGCACATGTTTCCGGGTTCGTTTTTACTTTACGAGTACGTGCACTACGATCAACGTATGGATGAAGTCATATTTATATCTGCTAAGGCTTATATATTGACCATTGCTAAGGGTTGATGTTTGCCATTGCATGTGGAGTTGTTATTGGCCGATGCTAGAGATTGTTATTGATCATTGCTGCACGTTGTTAATCAGCTTTGGTAGAGGTTATATATAATTTCTAATTATTTTAAATTCAATTCTTGAGCAAATTGTAAAAGAAGCAAGCTTCAGATTGATGATAATAACAAATTAGACAAAAGCAATCAATAACATTTTTAAACGAGATGTGCATTTAAAGAAATAAATATCAGAATAGATATAAACTGCGATCTCAAAACATATTAAAATCATGTCATAATAAATAGATGAAAATTTAGAACACTCATAAGATGATAAACCCTGCGACAATGATAAAATTAATGAAACACGTCACCTGTAGAATAGTGCAAGTAGAAATAAATACGAATTGCTGAAGAATAAAAAATGACTTGAAATATTATTATAATAATATTTAATCATATTAAATAATGATATCGTCTATAGGCGAGATGCATTCTTGCAAAAGAAGAGACTATGCATCCGTCAACCATTAAAGCAATATTAGGCCCATTCAGGAATACAGGATTGATAGGACATCCTGCGATTATCATTAGGATATTCCTGATATCATCCAAATAGATTATATAATCGATGATAATCGACGTGGCGTATTTATAAATTTGATCGACTGGGCGATTACTGGGTTGTTTTTGACTGTTGCTAATGGTTGTTGTTAGCCATGCTAATAGTTTATATTGGCTATAGCCAAAGGGAAGAAGAATTAGCATTAAATCAAGAAAATATCTACATGAATACCGACGATACAATATTTTCATGATCTAAGAAAGTTTGTCATGTCTCAAGAAAATGTACTCAAATGAAGAAAATCAAGTTAAAAAAGTTGAAAATCAAATTAATTCGTTTCCCGTGTGTTGACTGTTACTAATGGATGTTATTGAGGTGATTATTTACCGAAAATAAGGATTATTGTCGGGTATTGCTAAGGGTTGTTGTTATCTGTGTTTAAGGGTAGTTGTTAGCTATGCTAGGAGTTGTTATTATCTATTTGCTAGGGTTTGTTGTTGACTGTTTCTTAATGATACCTATTGAGCATCGCTAAAGGTGATTATTACCGTAATTAAGGATTGTTATTGGTCGTTGCTAAGGTTTATTATTAAACGTTGGCAAAGGTTGTTGTTAGCCTTGCTAAGAGTTGGTACTGGCTATTTCTAGGGGTTGTTGTTGAACTGTTTTTAAAGGATTATGGGGCGTTGCGAAGGGTTATAATTAAGCGCTTTTAAGGGTTGTTGTTGATTCTTGCTAAATGTTCTTGTTAGCCGTGCCAAAGATTGTTATAAGTCGCTGCTCGGAGTTGTTGTTGACAGTATCTAAGGAATATTATAGAGCAATGCTAAGGGTAGTTATTGACCGTAACTAAGGATTGTTATTGACTGTTGCTACGTGTTATTTTTAAGACCCGCTTACGGATGTAATCAACTTTGCTGCAGGTTGTTATAAACTGTTGCTAATACCGGATATAATCGGATACATTTTTAAGACGAAATGAAGCATGTTTTGAAACCGGTTTTTAAAGAAAAATATATAAATTGACAAAACATGGAAAATGTTTTAATAAAATACACTGTAAGCTCTTCATGCTTTACCCAAATTTATTCTTGTACATCAAATGTTTATGAGTATCCTACAAAATGTAAAATTTTAAACTGAATTGCACCAATTTTATTTTATAGTATTTTATGATGTCGTATAAATTTTTATATGCATTTTTTTTGAATTTAGTGTCTCTACCTACAGTAATGTCCGCATATTCAATTTAAAATTGTCATATGAACACTGTAATAAGTGATATATATGCTGCTTGCACAAGAAAAAGTAGGGTTCCATATTAGCATTCGTTATTTCTGTCTTTTATTAGATTGCTTTAATAGAGACCATAATAATTTGAACCATTTGAAAAATATCCTTACTATGATATTCTATTTTCAAGAAAGATGACTGAATTTGCTATAGGTAGTTTTATGTCATGAAATTTGTATTGTGAAGGGCGAGTGCGAAAAAATGGAATGTAGCCAAAATGTCTGTGGATGGAAAATATTGAAAGAAAGGAGTAACAGGAAGTGAGATGAAAACACAAGGATAGAAAAGCGAGGGTTGACGATGAAAACACTGAATGTTATCCACGTGGTTGTGCTACAGTATGATCCTATGGACGTGGGTGTACTAGCTAAACTAAAAATGAAAGCATAATAGGAGAAAAAGAGAGAGGTCATACTTGCGTGTAGGAAGTGGACACTGTGGGTAGACATATAGGAAATAGATGGACCTGACGCAGAGAATTCTCCATAATAAACTTTATTATAAATACAGAAGGGCATCGACATTTTAATATACTTTCTTAGCTATGTATAAATCATAAAAGCAACTCGATTATTTTAGAAAATTTCACAGTAAATGTCAGTTGACCAATATGATCCCGAAACTGGATCAAAATGATGTGCAACGCTTTTATACAGATTTTGGGTTTGGTATGTGATTTGCAAACTGCGTATCAGAATCATCCGATTCTCAAGATCTATTGCCTGTCATCAATTTTCAGGAGTAGCAGCTTTCAAGTATCAGTTGTAATACCACATCCAAATCATGACCTCCTACATTGAAACCTGAGCGTTCGAAGAAATTTTATACATTTTTTTAAAGACAAATTATTAGGTTTCGGCTTTTTGAAGGTGAAAAACTAGTTTCCATGGCCATAGACATTTATAGCTCAATATAGGGAAATCTCTTAGGCTGAAAATCCAACTTCGTAGAAAATTGTATTATTTGGTTTCAAATTTCATTATTTAAAAAAAATGCAACTACTTGGTTGAAAGGTAAACCCCTTTGTTGAGAATTTATTTTTTTTTGGGATAAACATTTAAATATTTTATTAAAAATTCGTTTTTTATGGTTGGAAATTTTTTGTTTAAAAAATTCAGCCATTGGGTTGAAAATGCATGTATTTTGTTAAGAATTCATTTTTTTGTTTAAAGATGTATCATTTTGGTTGAAAATTTATCTCTGGTTGAAAATTCAACGATTTTGTTGAGAATTCGCTTTTTTGGTAGATAAGTACTTTTTTTAACTGAAAGTTTAAATATGCCGGTTAAAAATCCAACCATGTTTGATTGAAACTTAATTCTTTTTGGTTGAGAATTCATTTCTTCGGTTGAAAATTTAACTATATTGTTGAAAATTGGCTTTTTTGGTAGAAAAGTAATTTTTTTAACTAATAATTTTACTATTCTGGTTGAAGATTCATCATGTTAGTTAAAAATACATCTCTTTGGTAGAAATTGTATCTCTTTGGTCAAGAATCCAACTATGTTTGAAACCTAATTCTTTTTGATTGAAAATTCATCTCTTCGGTTGAAAGTTTAGCTATTTTCTTGAAAATTGGCTTTTTTGGTAGAAAAGTAATTTTTTAAATTAAAAATTTCACTATTCCGGTTGAAGATTCATCATGTTAGTTGAAAATTCATCTCTTTTCGTACAAATTTTATCTCTGAAATCCAACTACGTTTGGTTGAAAGTTAATTATTTTTGTTTGAAATGTCCACTATTATATTTTTGATTGAGAATTCATCTTTTTGGTTTAAAATGGTATATTTGGTTGCAAATTTAATTATTTTGTTGAAAAAATAATTTTTCTACTGTGAATTTAACTGTTCCATTTTTTGTTGAATATTTATATTTTTGGGTTCAGAAATGATCTTTTTTGGTTGAAGATTCAACTATTTAATTGAAAATAGGATCTTATTTAGTTGAAAATTCAAGGTTTTCTAAAACATTTTCTGTTGGTCCTAGGAAGTTGTAAATCAGAGTCATAGAGATTTATAGCCCAATATAGGAAAATTGGAATTTTTCTTCTGCCCTGAGATTCAAGATTTTCTAAAAAAATTCCTTGTTTTAGAAATATTATGCCAGTGCCAAAAGTGGATCATTTTGATTTCTACTTTCCTGCTGCTTGGTTAATTTTTTTATTAGAGTTCATTATTAAATCTCCAAGTGGACTATAATGATGAGAATTGTATTCAATTTGATTCGTTTTTTTTCTGTAGTGAATTTCATTATACATTTTTTGAAAAACGAGACAAGAGTGTTTGATTTGTATGAAAATAGATTTCTCCGCTTTACAAAAAAGACTAAATCCGAGAAAATCTATCACGTAATACAATTTTGTTATACTCGATCCAGCAAAAGAGGCTTGCAGTGGGAAACAGAAAGTGGTACAGTCTCCGCACAAATGCGGTGATCCGTGCAAAAGGAGATGACGTTGTATACAAAAAATATGTCTGCAGGACACTTGTGTACTTTCCATTGATTCAACATATAAACAAAAAAAGAAAAGTTATTTTCTGTTCTTCTGCAGAGTTAACAAGTACACTTAGAAAATAATATTGTTGAGCAGCTTTTGTTCAAATTTGACTTGTGATTTAGTTTTGATTACTAAAAAAAGTGGTTGGTGTAACAAAACAATTTATTTGGCTGAAACAAAAATTGTTGCTTAGTACCTTTGTTACTTGTACCAAAGAATTATGTTGCTCGTACTCTATATTGTTACACAAAATAAAACTAAATTTTCCTTGTTTGGAGAAGCCTTTCGGATAATCACAATTTCGTTTATTATCATGGTTTATCCTGATGAAATCGAATTGTGTGTGATTAAGCAAATTCTTTGCAAATTAAACGCATTTTATTGAATCAATTTAGTTAGTGTCTCGCATAAATGAGATATTTTATTATATCTACAAAATACAAATTTTCCTTTAAAAAAACCATATCGTCCCTTCAATCAAATAATGTTATTGCTCATAAAAAATATGGTAATTCTGCAAAATATTTGTTAAATAAACAAAATTTGTTGTTGCTTCCATAAGCAAATTTTGTTGAGCGTACTGAACTTTTTGTTTGGGACAACCAAACTTTTGTTCCGCTCACCAAACATTTTTCTCAGTGTACTAGTAATTGTAGCAACTGCTGTAATTGCTGATTTTGATGCATTACTTTCGTTTTTATAGAATGATTGTAAATCAGTGTAAAAAGTGAACAAAGGTTTAAAAAAAAAAGTCTCCTTAACAAGGACAGTCGTTTAAAGTTGACGTAGTAATTGGAATTTCCCATTTTCGTAAAAGTTATTTATAGCCATCCTTTAATTTTCGAAGTATACACTTATTAACCCTTTATAGGTGGAAATGAATAAAAGATCGTGTATAACGTTGGATATTGGAGAATAAACGAAACACGTGCAGTTATGATTTTAATGATTTATGAAGCAATTTTCCAGCAGACGGAACAATCTTTAATCTTTCATGTTCTTTCTTACAATCGGCTTCCCTTATTTTGAGGTCACTTTTAGAAACATAAACCGTGATGCCACTGCAAAGTATGATATTCTTCCTTATTTTTCCACTACTATGAGTAAAGATAAATGCGTAATTATGTGAGTTTTTTATACTCTTTTCTCGAAAAGCCGTAATTACAGCGTCAGCTGTATATACAGAAGGGATAAGCTTGTAGATTTTAGATTGTTTTCTTCATAACTGAATCCTTAATTACCTACTAAAAACACTTTTTTGAATAGTTTTAGTCAGATGTGCGGTATTTCTGATTCAACTCGGAGGTTGTGGAAATAAGAGAAGAGGTACGGTAATTTTAGTAAATATTACTCTCAGATGGTCTATCATAAATCTGCCCTTACTGGGCTGGTCGTTCTGAGAAGCTCCTATTTCGCTAATATTTATGTGGTGCATTCTGTTGATAATAATGATGTAGTCAAGAAAGATGGTAAAGTACGAGGTAAAGCATAATTAGACGTAGGTAATTGAGTGTTACTCTATCATTAAATTAAGTTATGGTTAAAGAATATTCATTGATGTGCTGACACATTTTTATTTAACATTTACCAACTGTTTTGAAGCTACATACACTCTTGGCTTTAAAAACTTGCCATGAATACTAATAATCCGGCTGAATATAAACTTCGTCAAGGGAGAGAATCTTCATAAACTTTTATCGCTGGATATTTAGAATATATGCATATCAGACTGATGAATCCGTATACATCTTTTCTGAAATTAATGACACAATTAACGAATGTCAAAAGTAATATTTTTTAGCTAAAGATATTTTGCAATTATTTAAACAATTTAATCATTCACTTGCACCAGTTTATAGGAAAGGTAAAGAAAAGTCTAGATTTTTCGAATCTCTTACACTATGTCGCTTAATATTCAGTATTTCCTTATCTCAGAATTTTCCTTATCTCCATATTGCTTAAAAAAATTATAATTTGTATAAAATATTAAAATCAACTGCTTTAAGTGAAGTATAGTTTTTTTCTCTTAAAATCACCCCGCTAGATAATTGGAATCTGTAAACTGAAAATAATTTACATGTAGATATTTCCTAAAGTATATATAGTTCTTTTTCTTTAAATCAACCCCGTAGATAATTAGAATTTGTGAATTGAAAATAATTTGCATGTATATAAGCTTTACAAGGGAAACAATTGTTTAAATAAATCAAAATTATTTAAATAATTACCAAACATCCTTCAAAAATAGATTGCTTTCAAAATTCTTTAATTGTGTCATTATTTCCAGAAAATAATAACTTTTTGCCACTTTAGGAAGAAAAAATTGTTTAAACAAATAGAAATTGGTCAAATAATTACCAAATAAGTTAAACAAGAACTGCCACTCTTGACATTCACCAACCTTGCACGATTTATTCCGAGAGATAATAACTTTTCACGATTTACAGGGAGAAAACAATTGTTTAAACAAATAATAATTGTTTATATAATATGAAATTATTTAAAATATACTTTAAAATTCGTCTCTTATCGATTAAAAATAATTCATGTTGAAAAATATAAAAAAAATACCGTCTTTAGCATGAATTTGATAGAAAACTGCTATTTTGCATTTTTTGGAGCATTTTCCGGGCACAATTAAAGGGGTTTGGGTGTGTTAAAATTAAGAGCTATTGGATGAAAATTATTCCTTAAATACTCCTTAAAAGGTGACAATACTTTAATTTACAAAAAATTTATAACAAGTATTATTTTTTGCCATTTGTTTGAAAATCGAGGGAATTTCTGCAAGAAGCTTAAGTACGTGTCAAGAATTAATAGGGCTGCCACACAGTCACTTTTAATCAATTTTTTTTCTCACATCCAATTTGAGTAATTTAAAAAAAAAATCACTTTTTAAAATGAAAAGATCACTAGTTACTTTTCTTTCAAGACATTAACCATTAACTATTCAATTTTATTAATTCTATTTCTGAATTTTCTTTCATTTTTTTCAAATACTTTAGGGTATTTTAAAAGGTTCTAAAAATTTTTTAATCGATTTTAATAATTTAAATAGATTTCAAAGCATTTCAAAGGATTTTAAAGATTTTAGGGTAAATTTCCAAAATATCATTTTAAAGACCTCTAAAATGTTTGAAGGGATTTTAAAAGATCTTACAAGTGTTTGGGAATTTTAAAGATTCCAAGGCATTTTCAAGAGATTAAATAATTTGTAAGGAATTTCAAAGGATTCGAATTATTCTGAGAGATTTAAACAAATTTTCATGAGGTTTTAAAGTCTTACCTAGAATTTTGGAAGATATGGAACGATTTTATAGGACCTATACAGTTTTAGGAAATTTAAAAAGATTCTAAGGGATTTTACAAGATTTTAAGTCAATTTTCCAGGCTTTAAGGAAATATGAGATTTTATGTTATTTTACGGAATTTTATAATATGTCAATGGATTTCAAAGATTTCATTTACAAAAATTGAGGGATTTTGTAGAATTTCAAAGATTTAAAAATATTTCAAGGTTTTGCTAAAGATTTTAGGATATTTAAAAATTTTCCAAGGACTTTTCAATTGATTTGAATAATTTGAAGAGATTTCAAAGAATTTTAAAGGTTTTAGGATATTTTTAAAAATTCTTTGGAATTTTAATGCGCTTAAAAAAGTTTAAGAAATTTCAAAGCTTTGAAATAGCTTCAGGTATTTTCAATATATTTTAATAATTGGGAGTGATTTCAAGGGATTTTGAATGTTTTAGGGTGCCGTAAAAGATTTCAAGGCATTTTCAAGAAATAATAAAAGTTTCAAGGGAGTTTTAAAGATTTCAAAGGAGTTGAGACATTTGATGTAGTTTTAAAAATTCGAAGGAATTTTCAAGAGCTTTACAAAATTTTAACGGATTTCAAAATATTTAAAAGGTTTTGTAATATTTTAGGGTATTTTGCAAGTTTCCAGGAAAGTTAGAATTGATTTCAGTAATTTAATGGGATTTTAAATATTTTAGGGTATTATCTAGCATTGTGATAAATTTCAAAGCATTTTACGAGCTTTTAAAAGTTTCTAGGGATTTCAAAAGATTTCAAAGGAATTGAAATGTTGTAGACATTTTTTATTGATTACAATAATTTGAAGGGATTTCAAAGAATTTGAAATGTTTTAGAGCATTTTAAAGGATTCCAAGGCATTTTCAAGGGTTTATCAAAATTTCAATGGATTCCCATGGATTTTAACAGCAAATTTGAAATATTTTCAGGAGTTTTTAAAGAATTTTCTTAGAAATGCAGAAGATATGGATCGATTTTATACATCCTATACTTTTTTTAAATGATTTTCCAGGATTTCAGGGAACGTAATCAAATTTCATAGAATTTCACTGAATTTTAAAATATTTTTATGTATTTCAAAGAACTTATTCACAAGAAGTGATGGATTTCGTAGGCTGTCAAAGATTTTAAGAGATTTCCAAAGATTTTTTGTAGTTTATTTCGAGTTCACCCTGAGTATCTATTAATTTATCCTCAATGTTGTTCAATTCTTTTTAATTTTTTAGACTTCTATTTAATTTTTTGAATTCACTTCAATTCTTTTAAATTAAATCAATTTTACTCAACTGAATACATTTTTTTCAGTTTTAGTTTAATTCATCTTGAGTAAAAGAGGCTGTGTCAGCCTTACTTGAATTTAAAATTGTTTTATTCTACATATATAAAAGATTCTGTATTAAAAATGTTACAATATTAGAATTTAGTCTTTAAATGTTAATGGTCCGGAAAAATGAAAGATTAGTCAGGGAAAAATCAGGGAAAAGTCAGGAAATTGGAGGTGCCAGTGATTTATTTCTCCTAGTTTTCACAGGTGTTAAAATGCATGTAATATTTTATTCGATAAATAATACAGCCTATTTGTTAGCACCCGTACAAAATCTCGACGGTAAAAGCGGAACTTGCGCAAAACAGGAGAATTATGTACGTGGAAAAATAATAATTGAATTACGGATGACGGCGCTCTTGTGGCGACAGCCGACAGGATTCAGCTTTTGCCGGATGCTGTGGAAAACGGTCGACTACGTATATATGTAGAATATTGCAGCTATGTTGATGAATGCATGTAACGTTGATCGCCATGCATGATAATCCTGAAAGCGTTGCGGTAAAACATCAAATATGCACGTATGAATCCCATATACACAAGGCACGCATGGCACAAAATATGATGAACCACCCTGTGACGGAAGGATATTTGGTTTCAAACAAGCGAAGAACTGAAATGAAGCTGCTGCGTATTTTCATACTGTTTGTCATCAAATTTTTTATTGCATAATTAAAAACTCTCGTAAAGTATTACTTTTAAATTGAGCATGCAATTTTTAATTTGCTATAAAGAACAAAAAAGTTGTTTTAAGCTTCAGGTTTTAAGTGCAGGGCCTCGGACTCAGGCCACTACTGACACTTTTTAACACTTTTTTTAACGATGTAAATATTTTACTACTAGTTTGAAAACAATAGTCAAAGTAGGTGCTGTGGGTCTACAAAAAAAGGGTTTCGTAGCCTATCAAGCCGTTCATTAAGTCATTCGAATCCTCCCCCCTATCACAAT
Source organism: Andricus coriarius (assembly GCA_932066315.1). Classification (NCBI taxonomy): domain Eukaryota; kingdom Metazoa; phylum Arthropoda; class Insecta; order Hymenoptera; family Cynipidae; genus Andricus; species Andricus coriarius. The sequence goes on from CAKNWT010332401.1 coordinate 27,039, forward strand.
CCTCCTTATCTCATTTCCCCTACTACCTCACACCTCACTCAGAAAAAAGTTTGTTTTACTGAAAGAAAATTTCTTTGAATCAAAGAAAAATATGTATTGGCTCTCAGTCAAACAAATTTTTCTTTAAATCAAAGAAATGTTTTGGTCGCCTTTCTTTTTGCGGTTCAACAGAATATTTTACTGTTTGAATGAAAAATGTTCTTCCATTTTACGAAAATATTTCTTTAATTTAAAGAAATGGGTATTGTTTCAATGTAATTTTTTCTTTAATTTAAAGAAAAATGTAATTCATTGAACCTAAATATTTCTTTGATTTAAAGAAATATTTTATCGGGATAACAAAACAATTTTTTGAAATCAAAGTAATAATTTATTATGTATCTTGAGCAAATATATTAATAAATAGTGTAATAAATAATTAAAATATTATTTATTACACTTGTTTTAATTAAAAAATTAATCTCCTAACACAAATTTTTTGTCGATACTTAAAGCAATAAAATATTCAGATATGACCGGCATTGTTCGATGTTGTGGAAATGAGGTTAGGAATCACCATATATGTAACTATATCACAGTAAAATAGAGGAAATAATACTAAAATAAAATTGTGGGATTTTATCGGCGATCCCCAATTCGTCAACACGTCACAGGTTTTCTTATTCATAATTACCACTTTTAACTGATAAAAATAAACCAAACGTACAGGAGCGTCCCTAATCACATGTCGCAGGCGTGTAGCTAAGTAGCGGTTTCGAGTGTTAAACTAATTTCTTTGATTTAAAGAAATAGTTTCTTTGATTTAAAGTACTGAACTCAAATATATTACTTCTTTCATTTCCGTCTGAAATTTCTTTGAATCAAACAAATATTTATTTAAATTAAAGAAAACCTATTACAGAAATAATTTCTTTAAA
>CAKNWT010332402.1:0-40099 GCA_932066315.1 Andricus coriarius
ATACATTCCACGAAGAAGCCCGCATACCTCTAATATTGCAAAAACCTCACTATTGGATGTTGATAATACAATATGTTCTTGGGGTGGCACGGGAATATATGTCTTTTTTTCTGTTCGAAATCTAATTGGATAACCGGCGTCAAAAGCGTATCTTCGAAATTCGAATCGTAGATTTTGATTTGTGCGGGGAATAAGCCGAATGTATCCAAGTTGTCCAAGTGTATATCCAAGTACTATAGTTGCAGGCGACCACCCAAAAAACGACCTGGCTTCGGCATGAGGAGAAGGCTCCCGAGGAGAAGTCCGGTCGGGAGAATATTGTCTCTCTGAAGAAGAAGCATTAGGGCCATGTTTGCTATTAGGATTCCATTTGGACTGTAGTGAATCGTAATTTGCAGAAGCTTTACTAAAACTTTCGGGGAAGATTGGGTGACGTTTGCCTATTGGACAATCTCGAATTTCATCTGGGATTAGACTACCAACTGAGCCGCTTATCATATTCACTTTAATTCTCATACGATCTTTGCATGTCGAATATATTCCACGAAGAACCCCGTTATGCTCTAATATTGCAAAAATGTCACCATTGGATGCTGATAAAACAATATGTTCTTGGTCTGGCATGGGAATATATGTCCTTTTTTCTGTTCGCAATCTAATTGGATAACCAGCAGGAAAAACGTATCTTCGAAATTCGAATCGTAGATTCCGATTTGTGCGGGGAATAAGCCGAATGTATCCAAGTTGTCCAAGTGTGCATCCAAGTACTTCAGGAGAAGGAGGTCTACCAGGAGGCGACCTGTCCCTGGCGCGGACTGGATGCTCGTCAGGAGCTTGAAGTATACGGCGAGAAGGAGAAGAGCGACAGTGAAGCGGGCGGGGAGAGTCAAGGCATTCTCTGCTTGACTGCGAACTTAACTCTGCGAAAAGAAATAGAGGATTTATGTTTCTTGTTGAAGAAACTTCAAAAAGAGCTTGATACATTATTCTCGTTTTTTGTATAAAATATTTTAAAATCATAAGTAAAGGATTCTGTAAAGAAAATTTTTTCCATAAATATGTCAGGTAGGGGAAGGTTGGGTGACGTCTGCCTACTGTACAATCTCGAATTTCATCTGGGGTCAAACTATCTCACTGTTTTGAATCTAACACAACTCATTGTTTTGGCCTCATTTTTGGAATTCATTCTGGATTCGTTAAAAATCATCTGGAGTTTTCATAAACTTCATGGCATTCTTTTAAGTTTAAAAGAACATAAGTCCGATTATCAATGCACGCTAGTCACTTCTAGATTCAACTATCCTCGAATATATCCTATCGAAAATTCCTTTGTTGTAAGCTTAGCAGTATATTATTCTCAGAGGGGAAGAAGAGCGACATTATTGATACATGTATGTTTTCAGTGAGAGCCTTAGGAGCCGACTTGAGAGCAGCTTTTCAAGTTTGTTGGTATGTAATGGCCATTCTATCTATGTCGTCGTGATGCTGTCCGAGAATAGGAATACCGAGTTTGGCTCGATTTCGCCTCGTTCATTCCTCGGTTCCATCTCGTTTTCTCGGGCTTCGGTTTTTCCGAGGAATGCGAGAGATGTGCAGTAGTGGGGCGGACAGCTTGTGGCAGCGTTCTTTAACAGATCTGACGCACTAATGCTAATTAGCGTTCTTTAACGAAATTTAAAGTCGAAATATGATTACATATTATATTTTTTTGTCCATTACTAATTAACTTGATATCAAACACGACTATGTTACGATTTTTTCAAAAATTAAATTCACTCTGTTTGTATGTTATTTTCTTTTTATTGAAAATGGAGTTTGACAATTATAGCAATATAATGTATGAAAGAGAAAGGTAAAAAGATTGGTATATTTTTAAGTCATTTGGAGTTTAAAGAATTCAGCACTTATTTAATTTTTCATATTTCAAAGCAGGGTTTAAAATATTGTCTTGTCTAATGTCTACCTTTGGCAAATAGAATATATTTGTCGGGATATTTAAAAAATCGAAAGTACATACACCTACTTGAATAACTGTTGCCATAAGGACAACCGCAGGATTTCGCTGGGAGCAGGTGCTAATTTGAAAAATTGTACCAGCTCCTAGCGAAATCGCGGAAAAATGTCAGCTGCAACCACGTCGAATGACGTGCGATAGGTGGTTACAGTCTGCGACGAATTCAATAAGATGATCCGGCAAAAGTCTCGTGCGCCCCAAAGACACGGAGTGACCCGAGGACGACCGCCTTCTGCATTTTCCCCGCAAGTTTCTTAGCATTTTCTCGACACGCAGGGATGCTTTTCAGGCTATGAACCAATGAAACATTGGCACCTCCAATCGATAACGAACATGGTTTGTCTCTCCAAGTCAAGAAGAACGATGTCAGGCCTCGAGGGCGCAACAAAAACAATTGTCGAGAATATGAAGTTCCAGTATATCCGACACTTCTAATTGTCGACAATTGACTCTATTTCCCTAGGACCGTTTAGCGGAGCGGTATTTGGGCTGATACCGTAAGAGTGACAGAGATGGTAATAAAGCACTCTTAGTGCCGCATGGTGCGTTTGGATGTAGGACGTTCCCGCATGAGTTGTACAACCAGATATCATGTGTTCTAGATGCTCGGGGTGTGCATGACACGCTCTGCAGCTATCATTGGGAATGTCTTGGCTCAAAATGTGGCGACGGTATGCTAGAGTGGAAATGACACCGTCTTGACATGCCAAAATGAAACCCTCCGTGCCCGACTTCAATCCGCGTAATTTAAGAAAAACAAACGTTAGTTCATACGACATCGATAGATCCCCCACATTTCTGTGGAAGATGCCGTGCATCTTCTTCTCGAGGAGCTGTACGCGGAAGTTTTTCTCCTGTGCTTTCTTAATCCAGGCCTTCAGGAGTGAGTACTCGAAATGAATAAGATTTGATGCACTTTGCTCATCCCTGATATTGAAGTCAAGGCCGAGGGTTTCAGCAGCCTCCTCCGCTACTTTGTAGAGAAACGCTCCTTTTCCCACTTCTGCGTGTTTCCTGTTGTGAAGACATCCAAGATTTAGTAGTCCGCGACCACCTGGACGGCGTGAGATGTAAAGTCGCGGAACAGAAGATTGAAGGTGCATGCTTTTTTTCATGTGCATAACCTTTCGGGAACGGATTTCGAGGGATCTGAGCTCTTCCTACGTCCATGGAACCACTCCAAATGAATAGAGTACTACCGGGACGGCAAGCATGTTCGTCACAGATACTTTGTTCCTCGCCGACAGTTCGGCAGACGAAATCCGTCAAATGAGACGTTTGTATCTGCATCGGAGAGTATCCTTTATAGATGTCACGTCCTGAATACGACTCTGTGGCACGCCCAGGTATGTATAGGTCTCTCTAGCGCCAAGTTGTCGTATAGCGCTTCTGTCGACGAGCTCAGGGTCTTCCGATATTCCATTAAGTTTTCTTTTCTTCAAATAAACCTTGGCGCATTTTTGCAACCCGAACTCCATTCTAATTCCTTGAGTGTACTCTTTGACAATGTTTAGAGCTACATGAGTGACTTTATGCTTTCGATTTCCAGGTTTGCCGCAAAGGTACCCTTCGAAATGGCGAAGTGCGAGAGATAGTGGCAATAATGTGAGGCAAAGGAGGAGAGGGGTCATGGTCTCGCCCTGAAAAACACCTCTCTGAAAGGTGACACTGTTAGTGATCACACGATGCTTCCCAGATCAGATAGTAAATCTGGTTTTCCAAAGCGGCATTAATCTCTCTCTGCACCTCACGATGTGTGGATGAACCTTTAAGCTTTCCAACAGACAGATGATAAGTCTATGGGAGGTTGAATCAAGAGCTTTTCGGTAATCAATCCAGGCCATCGATAGGTAACGCTGACAGAATGCTGCGTCTTTACAGACACATCTATCGATGAGCAGGTTCTCCCGACATCCTGCTACGCCTTTCTTTGAGTCACGTTGTTCGTACATCTCTTGCCACACAGGTCCAATTTTCCAAACAGTCCTATCATTTAGGATAGCTGTGAAGATCTTATACAGTGTGCTTAGACAATTTATTGGCCTCTAATTTTTAGGGTCAGCTAAGTTGCCTGTCTTCGGCAGGAGCACTGTGCGCCCTTCTACCAACCACTCTGGAACAGGCTCTTCCGACTTTAGATATGAGGTGAAAGTGCGGGCCAGATGCTGGTGGGTTGAAGGAAACTTCTTCCACCAGAAGGTCTTGATACTATCTGGTCCCGGAGCGAAATAGTTCTTCATGCCTCCTAATACGTTTTTCACCTCCCCGGTAGTGATAGGTGGGCATTCCTCCCCAGGTGTTATGAGGGCACTGCACAGCTCCTTGAAGCTATTTATATTCTTCGAGTGTTCTTTCAGTGGATGCTGGAATTCATAGACTTATCTCCAAAATGCCTCGACCTCCTCTGGTGTGGGCGGGTGGTCGACAGTAACTGGAGGGTCTTGGAAGAGTCGAGATGGGTCAAACAAAAGCTGTTGATTTTCTCTAAACCACCTCTCTCTCCGCTCTAGACTTCTCCTAGCGTTAGATAGTACTCGTATTCTGTCAAAAATATGGTGTCTGATGGTCAGTAGCTTTGACTTGTAAAGCGTGTGATGACAGATCCGTAGCTCGCGCGCGAACTGTCGAACCTTGGCAGTGAAAGTCCTGCCAGATGTTATGTAGTAAATCACACACTAAATGCGGGACGCGTACTGTCTGGTCCAGCCTATCTTTGTGTTGAGTTGATGCATTCGTCTTTTGCTTATTGGTTATTGTAACCATATTCAGCAGAAACCCTTGGTTATTCAGCAGGGACCCTTTATCTGCAACCCGAGGACGCATTCGGTAGCTTTGTCATTGGCCCTTTGGTTCAATTCTGCATGTCAAAATTAAAAAATCAAAAATGGCTGATCCAATATGGCTTTTTTTAAATTTTGGAATTTTTACTTTGGATTTCAAATCAGCGACCTGCAAACCCACTGATAGGCTATTTTATGTCAAATAAATTTTGTTCTATAACTGTGGTCCGTTATATTGTAACCGCTATTTTTAATTTTTGAATTATGACCCTGGAAATGAAATCAGCGACCCGAAAAACACCCTTGGAGCAAATTTTAGTAAAATCGGGTTCCTTTTACAATTTTGGTCCGCCATACTGGATCCGCCATTATGAATTTTTACATTTTGACCTTGGATTTGTAATCAGCGTCCTGAAAACCCAACTTGTAGCAAATTTTAGTAAAATCGGTTTCATTTAAAATTTTATTCTGCCATATTGTCTTCTCCATTTTATCGTACAACGATTTACATATCATAATCGGATTGGGCATGCAAAAATCTATATAAAAACATGTATAGCACATAAAATGTAATATCTAAGCGTTTTTAGTATTTAATAAACGATTTTTGCCCCCAAAAATGCCATCTTCAACACAGATTTTCAAGGTCAACATTATTTTTTTTTACATTCTCTATATTTTTTTTATATTTGGAAAGGTTTTTTTCTTTAATTTATAAAAAAATATCCCCTTAGATCATCCCGATCCAAAGTTCTACGATTTTGAGACAGAATTTCAAAAAAGGTCCACTGTGCGACAGTATCAGAGCCAATTTTCTTCTAGGATCGATTATTATTGATGCCCCAAGTTTATTATTGTTCAATCGCCAGACCGATAGCTTGGGGATAACATACTGCCAGACTCGATAATTATTAATAAAAAAACTTGGATCTTGCACTGACAATATAAGGTCTGGCGATTTTAATAACATAAAGAATAGTCTTCACAGATAGCATGACCCACATTTTCGAGGAAAATTATTCATTTTCCAATTTAATTTTCAAGGTTTCATCCCCGGAATTCCGGTCTGTCGTTTTACGAATTCTACCTGTGAATACTATTCTTTATGTTATTAAAAACTCCAGACCTCATATTATCACTGTAAAATCCAAGTTTTTTATTGGTAATTATCGAGTCTGGCAGTATGTTATCCCCAAGCTATGGGTTGGGCGATTGAATAATAATAAACTTGGGACATCAATAACCGATCCTAGAAGAAAATTGGCTCTTATACTGTAACTGCAAATTTCCAATTTGTTCACCTGGCTCAGGTGCCCAAACGCCCCAGACAGGGCGTCTAGCATTTATGGGATTCGAAAGAAGGGTCATTTCCCAGATATATTCGCCACAAACTAGGACTTATACTCCCACTTCACGAAAAACGTAATCAGCTCTTGGACTATGATGACGTCATAATTTTTGACGACATAAATATACAAATGCCCAATACATGAATATAAGCTGGAAAGTGAAAATTTATGTTCGCTCCAGAAGCCTGAGAAATGGCCGCATTCATGCATGTATTATATAAAATATAATAAAAATCATAGATATATTATATTATTATACTCACGAATAGAATTAAAGATGCCAGCCAAAGTGAGAACGAAAGTATAGACCACCCTCATTTTCGCAATGTAGAGAAAAAACTGATTATTGTTTCAGTGAATAAGTGGATAAACAAATGTTGCAAAAGAATGTTCTTTTGCATTATCAGAGTAAAAATATATACTTAAGTAGTCGTTATCTCACGTATACGTGAGTTGACGACGTTATTAGTTTCAAGATTGTCCTTCGAAGATATGATTATTGAATTTTCATCTTAAATGAAAGGCATTGGTTTTGATTGATTATAAACTATGTATGTAACAACAACAAAATATTCAAAACGAAGGTTCTTTGAATCATTTAAAACTACAGAGAAAAGTCAATGTGGAATAAAGAATAAACACTAACATGATGAAATACGTGCGCTTTATTTTGCATTTTCCGAATCGAATCAAATATTCTAACCAAAAAAGAATAATATCTTACAATTTTCAAGATTTTCAACATGAATAATTAAAAAGTTTACACGTTATAAGTGTGAGTAGAGGACAATAGCCTACTGTAATACATAAGATTTAAAAAGATGCGTACAGTAGTTTATTTTTAAACTAAAACCACTATAGACTTCATTTTAGTCAAAATCCTGTTCAATCATAAGAAATTGATTTTTTTAAGGAAAACTGCGCGCAGTATGTTAACATATTAAAAAGGGCAATCTTTGAGAAACAGTTTCCGGCTAGCATCGTGTGACTTTTTCGACTTATTTGAAAAAATCGATCAATTGACGATGCACGTTTTTGGCTGAAAATCATTCATTTTCAGTTAAAATTTTAACAAGGCTTTCTAGAACTCACATTGCAAATATTGTAATATTTTCAAATTATTAAAAATATTTGAAAAAGATTTCACAAGTATTTGGAAGAATTCTTTTTCGACTTATTTGAAAAAAATCGACCAATTGACGATGCACGTTTTTGGCTGAAAATCATTTATTTTCAGTTAAAATTTTAACAACTTTGTTCTAAATTTATATATTCGGTTTTGAATTCTCCTTTTTTGGTAGCAAATTAATCCTTTTGATTAAAAATTTGAATACCCGCTTAAAAGTTTCACCACTTTGTTGAAATTTTATTTCATAAACTGTATAGAAAATTCTAGTTTTTTCGAATCTCTGACACTAGATGTGTTGATTAGTATTCAGTATTATTTTATCTCAGAACTGATATTCTAATATTCGTTATGGATAGTTGTTTTTCAAATCGATTTCTTTGAGACAAGAAAGTACTGATTAATGAGCAACATAGTGAAAGAGATTCGAAAAAAACTGGAATTGTCTACACCATTTCTAGAGCAAGGAGTATGTGATAATACTTTTCTAAATAATGGCATTCGTAAATTGTGTAATGAATTCCTGAAAATTATATCTTTTAATTATTTATGGCTCAAAATATTTTTTTTCAACTAGAATAATTTTATCAACAATTTTAAATCTAATTAAGATTCGGAAGATGTTACAACCATTAATAGATGATAACGTCCGAGTTTTTGAATTTTTAATTAATATAAATTTCGATATTAAAACGATTACTTCGGGCAACTAAATTTTGAGGGACAGAAAAAAATCTGCCTCAGCCCGGGTTTGAACCGAAGTAATCGTTTTCGTATCGAAATTTATATTATTTACAAATATTAAATCTCACACGTTAACATCTATTAATGATGATGAAATATTCCAAATATTAATTACATTAAACCTAGGTTGATCCAAAATAGTGCATATGTTGCAGTGGAGAAATACGTATAAGACTTCCCTGTAAAAAGGTAGCTATGGATCTACTCATGGGTAGTGTCGTTCCTGGTTCAAATCCAGGCGGAGGCAGATTTTTTTCTCGTTCTTCAAAATTTATTTGTCCGAAGAAATTTTTTTAATATCTAATTTTATATTAAATAAAAGTTTTAAACCCTGTAAAAAATATTTAAAAACTTACAACTTAATGAACAAAAATAATTATTGTCTAAAAGATCTCAATGTTTCTCTGTTTAAATCTAGTGCTTGCGCTGCTCTACGTATCAAAGATTTGGTGTTATTCTGAAAATATTCCTTCACCTGTATATAGCAGTTTGTAGTACTCAGAATTTCGAACAATTTATCTGTGACATTTTTTTATAGAAGGAAAATAAGTAGAGTGACAGTCTTTTTTAAAATAAAAAATAAAATAAAATGAAAATCTTTACCCAAACAAGGCACTATATGAAAAAAAGTCAACACAAGAAAAACGTTGCTTTTTGAAAATCCCACAATATTATGTTAATAAATTTTTCAATTTTTTTCGAAAACCTAAAATTCAAGTGTTGATTGCACAAAAATTGATTAAAAATCAAAAATTCTATTTTGTGGTCAAACTATGCAAGATACGAAAAAAGATGCAGAGACAGGAATTATGCATCGAGAAAAGATCTACAAATTTTTTTCCAATCAGTTTTTAATTTGACGCGTATTTTTTGTTTTATCCGTAAAAAACCCTAAAAATAAAAAAATGAAATTTTTTGACAAACGAAACAAGCTATGCAAAAAATAAATGGACAAAATTTGTTTGCTCTGAAGAAAGTAAGTAATTTTAAATATATCATTTTTTGATAATACGCGTAGTTTTTGTTGTTATCGTGAAAAACGACATTACAAATAAACAAATTGAATTTTTTGACAAAAAGAGGCAAGGTACAATCAAATGTTTTATTCAAAATTTAACATTATTTGACTCTGAACAACTTCGTAAATGAATAATTCTGTGTTTATTCTGTAGGTTGTGAAACCATTGTTTGTTGAAAACAAGGTTATTTTTTAATGAATTATCTCTAACCCATCATCAAATAAAAAGCAACATGTGGAGACTGTTAAGATCTCCAGATTATGTATTTTGCTAGAAAACCAAAATATGCGTTTATTGAATGATTCTAAATTATATTGTTCATAGATAGGAAGGCTAAAAGAAAAGGATGTCCTAATCTCAGATGGCATCTTAGATTTTTTTGTTAATAAAGGATTTGAAATATCTTAGAACACTTTCAATATAAACATTTTTCAAAAATTCTAATAAATTTTTAAGAAGTTTAAAAAGCTGTAGAGGATTTCTGAAGATTAGAAATATTTTAGCATATTTATAGAAATTCCAAGGATTTCCAAGGATTTTTATTAATTACTATTATACTTACCTTACATTTTTTTGAATGAGAGATGCCACAATGTCACTTGCCAGAAATGTGACCTGCCGGGGTTTGGCATGAAAATACCCCCATTAATTAGGAATTTACTTTGAATTCTTATGCATCTATCCTGAATTATTTTTTATTCTTTTGAATTATTTAGAATTCCCTTGCATTATTTTGGCTCATTTCAAACTTACTGGATTTAATGACTTTTTTAATATTTTTAAATTGTTTTCAATTCACTTAATTTTTTGCAGCTTGAATTTTTATGAGTTTTATCGAGTTCTTCTCATTTCCCTTAAATTTTTTCTAAATTCACTCCAAGTTTACGTAAATCAATGGAATTTTCTTATTTTTTAAATCCATTTGAATTGTTTTGAATAATCTTGAATTGTTTTGAAGTTTTACGAATCCAATTCTTTTGAATTCTTTAAAATTAAAAAAAAACGAACATCCAAATTACAAATATATATTAGTAACTATTTGTTATTTTTTATGTCAGAAATTAATTAATGCTGTATATTGTTTATTGATAAAGCATATCATCTCTCTTATGTGTATCTATTTACATATGCATTTCCTAGGAAATCACACCATCACAAATTACAAAAAATTACATCAAAATTTTTCCTTTCTTCACAAAAATATTATAAAATGTATTTAAAAACTTTTGCAAAATTTAACTTACTCGCTCGTAAAATTAGACTGAAAAGAATATTTGATATCAGGTGTAGCAGGATCATTTTAGAATCATGTGCATTCTAAAATAATATTTTTAAAAAATGATTAAAAATCTAATACCCATTTTGAATTTAGACTCTTACTTCTTTCTTGATTTTCTTGAAGATCCAGCAGTGTTATGAATAAATTGTAAAGTTTATAAAACTGATGCGTAAATTTTTTAATACAAAAATTTACATTCTTAATGCATAAATTATCTCAAATTGAAAGCGTTTGTTAATGTCAGTTCTTAAAACTTCGAAAGATTTCAACTGAAAATTTTAAAAATTTATTAATATCACAGCTCGACAAAAAAAATCGAGAAAAGTACCCCTGGAATCTGACAATGTCTATCATATGTTTTCGGGGTCGCTGAATCCGAATTCGGGGTCCGTTTGGCTTCATCACGTCATGTTTCGTCCATAACCTCAAAAAACATGGAAATCGCTGACGTAAGGTGAAACATCATTCGTACCTGTGAAAAGTGGTCATATCCTATGTTTTCGAGGTCGCTGAGTACGAATTCGGAGTTGTTGTAGTGCGTTTAAAAAATACACGTTTTACATCAAATTACCAATTCACCGTTTTTCTTCGAGGTTAGGGACGATGCGTGACGTCATAGAACCACAACGACTCCGGGTTCGTACTCAGCGACCTCGAAAACATAGGATATGACCACTTTTCGTAGATATGAATGATGTTTCACCTTACATCAGCGATTTTCATGTTTTTTGTTGTTATGGACGAAATCTCAGGTGATGAAGCCAAACGGACCCCGAACCCGGATTCGGCGACCTTGAAAACATATGATAGACATAGTCAGACTCCAGGGGTACTTTTCTCGATTTTTTTTGTGGAGCTGTGTATTTTACTGTGGAACACTTCCTAAAAGATTTATCTCCTACGCATTGGCAAGTAAGAAGCTCTAATAATTTTTTCTTCCGAGCCGCTCTAATGTGCCTCCTCATAAGTTTTATGTTTGAATTATATTTTGAACCTCGCAGGATAAGAGCTATATAAATTAGATAATGCTCCTTTCTTATAAATTATATATGACCATTTTGACTTTGAAGTTGACAAATTTCAAATGTTTTAATTTTTAGTTTGAATAATTTGAAATTAGAAGACTTCTGTAACAGGGCTTGCTGACATTCTTAATCGAATTTCTTAATGTTTCTGTGGTATTATTTTCAAAGTGAATAAGCGAAAGTTAAGTACATTAGGCGTGCAAATAATCTGTTTTTTTTTTACTTTGAAGTAACGTAACCAGTTCAAAAGTTTTACGACATCACCTCTGTAGCTCAAAATAACAATTATGAAAGTTTGGACGACGAGATCCAATGGTTTTTAAATTATCTCGAAGATTCTAAGAAATACCAAATAATGAGACAGGTCTTTTTTTATCATTAGTTACCAATGGCTGGACAAATCAATGTTTTTAAGGTACCCTCGGAAAAATCTTCTAGACGCGCAGGTAAAAAGTCACAATCAAAATCAAAACCAAAACAAGCTGTGATCGAACATCGTTTGGTCAACCCTCCGCCCTTACAGCCCATGTTAACATGAAAAGAAATTACAAATGTCAATGAATTTCATGCAATGTTCGATTCTTTGTTGGCTAGGGCTAAATCGGTAGCATCAGTAATTACCCAACGTTCAGACAGCTCAATTAAACGCTAGTTTATATCGAGCGTGATCTCGGTTGTTTTTATAAGAGGATAAAACAACTATATGCCTGGAGGGAATTGTTGATTGTCATTTCGGAAATATAGCAAGCATTAGTAGTTCTTAAAAAGCGTTTAGCACGATACGCCTGTGATTTTTCAAGGGACGTGTCTCTTTCTTTGAAAGAGCTAATTGAGAATCTCAAAAGGTTCACAAACATTTTGCCAGAACTTGTTGACGAAGTGGATGAATGTTCATTAGAAAACAGTTTTTATCATTGGGATTCTACGGCATCAGGGCAAGCAAAAATGGAAACAACTTAAATTCAAAGGTAATAATCACAATCTAACAAAATTGAACAAATTAGTCAAATAATTTGTCAGTTTGAATCGCCGGTACATTATAGTGATTAGAGCTCTTGCACAGTTTTTTAATATTAAAACTCATAATCTTCTACGTAAAACTTCGTTATTTCCATTACCATGAAATTTTAAAAAGAGCAATTCGAAAAAAAACTACAATGATGTTCAAATGTTTTAATATAATCTTGATCCAATTTTAGGCTACAAGAATTGTTATGTTTTATTTGACAACTTTTTCATTAAATTAATTGTACACAGTCTCCAGTGAATCGCGATTTGCAACAACTTTCATAAAAAGGTGTGGGATGATTGGGTAATCTCTGATTTACATGACATTCCTTCATTTCATTTGATGTCATATTCTCAACATCACCGCTTATGATACTTATTTGTATCCTCAAACGACTTATATCGGTCTTATATTTCCTACAAGCTATCGAATTTCTTTATTGGCGGAAAACTAGTATCTTCGAGACTCGAATTGCTGGTTCTGACTTGGCTCTTGAATAAGCCGAATAAATCCAAGTTGTCCAAGTGCATATCCTAGTACCTCATGAAAAGGAATCCTGTCCGGAGAAGAACTGGACCTGGCCTGAAGAGGAAGCTATTAAAGAGAAGTCCGAAAAGGTGGATTTTATCTGGCACAAGAAGAAGAACCAGAATGACGTATATCCTTGGGATTCCATGCGCACTCTAGTGAATCGTGATTTGCAAAAGCTTTAATAAAATTGTTTGGGGAGATTAGGTGATTTTTGCCTACTGGACAACACCTTATGTCATCTGCAGTCAAATTATCAACTACACCGCTTATTATATTTATTTTGATTCGCGAATTATTTTCATCTGTTCTATATATTCCATGAAGAGTCCCACTATAATCCAATATTGCAAAAACGTCACCACTGGATGTTGATAATACAATATATTCTTGGTTTGGCTTGGGCACATAGTTCGTATGATCTATTCGCATTTGAATTGGTTCATAGGCAGGAAAAACGTATCTTCGAAATTCAAAACGCTGGTTCTTGTTTGTGCAAGGAATAAGTCGAACATATCCAAGCTGCTCTATTCTAATCCAAGTACTTGAACAGAAAGAGGCCTTCCCCGAGAGGTCCTGGACCTGGCACGAAGAGGAGGCTCCTGAGGTGAAGTCCGGTCAGGTGAATTTTGTCTTTCATGAGAAAAAGAGCCAGAGTTACGTTCGCTATTAGCATTCGATTGGGACTGTAGTGAATCGTAATTTGCAGAAGCTTTATTAAAACTTTGGGGGAAGATTGGATGAAATTCGCCTACCGGACAATCTCGAATTTCATCTGGGGTCATAATATGAACCGCGCCGCTCATCATATTTATTTTGATTCTCGGACGAGCTCTATGTGTCGTATATATTCCACGAAGAAGCCCGCGATACTCCAATATTGCAAAAACGACACCATTGGACGCTGATAATACAATCTGTTCTTGGGCTGGCACGGGAATAAATTTCATTCTTGTTCGCAATCTAATTGGTTTATCAGCAGGAAAAACGTATCTTCGAAATTCGAATCGTAGGTTCTGATTTGTGCAGGGAATAAGCCGAATCTATCCAAGTTGTCCAAGTGTATATCCAAGTACTATAGTTGAGGGCGGCCACCCAGGACGCGACCTGACTTCGGCATTAAGAGAAGACTCCCGAGGAGCAGTCCGGTTAGGTGAATCTTTTCTATCAGAAGAAGAAGAAGAAGTACCAGGGTTACGTTCGCTACTAGGTTTCCATTCGGACTGTAGTGTATCGTAGTTTGCAGAAGCTTTACTAAAATTGTAGGTGAGGATTCGACGACTTTTGCCAACTGGACAATTTAGGATTTCATCTGGGGCCAAACTATCAACTGCGCCGTTTATCATATTTACTTTAATTCTCGAACGATCTTTATTTGTCGAATATATTCCACGACGAACCCCACTATGCTCTAATACTGCAAAAATGTCACCATTGGATACTGATAAAACAATATGTTCTTAGGCTGACACGGGAATATATTTATTTATTTCTGTTCGTAATCTAATTGGATAACCAGCAGGAAAAACGTATCTTCGAAATTCGAATCGTAGATTCTGATTTGCGCGGGGAATAAGTCGAATGTATCCAAGCTGTTCAAGTGTGTATCCAAGTACTTTAGGAGAAGAAGGCCTACCAGGAGGCGACCTGTCCCTGGCACGAACTGGATGCTCCTCTAGAGCCTGAAGTATACGACGGGAAGGAGAAGAGCGACAGTGAACCGAGCGGAGAGTGTCAAGGCAATCTCTGCTTGACTGCGAACTTAACTCTGCGAAAAGGAATAGAGGATTTAAGTTTCTTGTTAAACAAACTTCCAAAAGAGCTTGATACATTGCTCTCATTTCATGTATAAAATACTTAAAAATCATAAGCAAAGGATTCTGTAAAAAAAAGTTGTGCCATAAAAATGTCAGGTTAAGAATGGTTGAGGACATAAATTGGGACATAATGGAGACTGCAGTGAATCGTAGTTTGCAGAAGCTTGACTAAAATTGAAGGGGAAGATTGGGCGACGTCTGCCTACTGGACAATCTCGAATTTCATCTGGGGTCAAACTATCTCACTCTGTTTAAATCTAACAAAACTCATTGTTTTGTCTTCACTTTTGGAATTTATTCAGAATTCGTTAAAAATCACCTGGTGTTTTTATAAACTTCATGGAACTCTTTTAAATTCAAAAAAACATAAGTCCGATTATTAATGCACGTTAGTCACTTCTAGATCATTTCAGTACCATTTTGGTTCAGAAATTATTGCGATGTCAAATAGCTGTGTGCATAAACAAAATCTCATTTACATATAACTTCTTCTGTTCTTAGTAATGCAACCATTTTGTGAAAAGAATGAATTATTTTGTTTAACATTTTTCTCCTTCGATTGCAAATCCAACTCTTTGTTCGTAAGACCAACTGCTTGGTGAAAAATCAAAAAATTAATTTCTTTATGTTCTACTATCTGGCCGAAACTGCATCTTCATTGACTGAAAATGATCTTGTTGTTATAAATTGAGCTCTTCAGTTTGGCAGCTTGCGAGAGCATTTTTATTACCACTCTGACGCACTAATCCTAATTAGCGTTCTTTAATAAAATTTGAAGTCGAAATATGATTACATTGTATTATATGTTTTGTCCATTACTGCGGAATTTTATATCAAACACGACCATGTTATGATTTTTTCAAAGATTTAACTTCAATCTGTTTGTATAATATTTTGTTGTTATTAAATATTTATGTTGACAATTATAAAAATAGAATGTATGAAAATGGAATGGAAAAAGTATTGGTATATGTTTAAGTCATTTGGAGTTTAAAGAATTCAGCATTAATTTAATTTTTCATATTTCAAAGCAGAATTAAAAATATTGTGGTGCCTGCTGTCTACTTTTGGTAATCAGAATATATTTGTCCGTATGATCAACACACAAACAATTTTGTAATTCACCCTTCCGAAATATATGTATGTATGTTTGTATATTCATGTATATATTTTTAAAGATTCATGTATATGTATGTAGTTAAAAAAATAAGGTAAAACAACCACTGCAGGGTCTCACTGGGAGCAACTGCCATCTAAAAATGACAACCAGCTCCTAGTAGGACCACAGTCAATCACATTCATGACCACGTCTCACAACCGTGAGATGGGTGGTCACAGGACACGATGAAATCAAAACGACAGGCCGGTGAAACCCTCGTGTGTTTTGAGGACACGAAGCGACCCAAGGATGACAGCTTTCTGCATTCATTTCGCAAGTGCCTTGGCATATTTTTCGCACGCGGGTATGGCTTTAAGGTTACGAACCAGTGATAGTTTCGCACCTCGAAGAGCACCTATCACAAGGACAATTACTTGCACCGAATATCTTGGGTACAGCTTTTGCAGCTCCCTTTTAAGCTCTTGACACCTCTCCTCCTTTTCTCTCTCCTTGGCAGTGATGTTGTATTCAGACGGTGCCGAGAATTCGATCACGAATATAGTTCGTTTCTCGAAGTCTTGGAGAACAATGTCAGTCCTCGAGTGTTCAACGGAGACTGCTGTCTGAAAATCGTAGTTCCAGAAAATTTGGCACTTCTCCTTTCGGACAATTGACTCTATCTCCCTCGGAGCGTTCGGCAGGGCAGAGTCGCGGCCAACACCGTAAGAGCGATAAAGATGGTAATAAAGGACTCTTAGGGCCGCATTACGTCTGTAGATGTACTCAGCGTGTGCATGACACGCTCTAAACCTATCGCTGGGAACTTCTAGACATAAAATGCGGTCACGGTATGCTAAGGTGGAAACGACACCGTCCTGGCATGCGAAAATGAAACCCTCTGTACCTGAATTAAGCCCTGATGATCTGAGGAAAGTAAAAGTTTGCTCCTTCGACAAGGACTCTTTTTCTACATTTCTGTGAAAATTTCCGTGCATTTTCTTGTGGAGTAGCTCTTGATGGAATTTTTGAACTTCTGCTTTCTTCACTTCGGTTTTCAGAAGTAAAGCATCTAGACGGAATAATGCACTTTCCTCACTTCTAATGTTAAATTCAGGCTAAGGGTCTCGACCGCTTGCTCCGCGGCTTTGGAAAGGAACGCTCCTTCACCAATCATCTCGTGGTTCCTGACCATTTTTAGGAGAGGATCTCTGCCATTGGCTACAATATAAGCTGTACTCAGAAAAATTCGGTTATGAAGACACTGGAGATTCAGAAGTCCGCGTCCGCCTTGACGGCGTGAAATGTATAATCGCGGAACTGACGAATTGATATGCAAGCTTTTATGCATATGCATGATCTTACGTGTGGTGACATCAAGGGCCTGAAGTACGTTCTTCGTCCATTCAACCACCCTAAACGAGTAGAGTAGAACCGGGGTCATCCATATAAAATACATGAGTGACCTTATGCTCCCGCTGGTTAGTGTCGCCACAGAGATATCCACAAGAATTTCGTAGTGCGAGAGATAGAGGCAGAAGTGTGATGCAAAACAGTAAAGGGCTTATGGTATCGCCCTGAAAGACGCCCCTCTGGTAGGTGACGTTGTTCGCTGTCACACGATAATTTCCAGATGAGATAGTAAATCTAGTTTCCCAAAGAGGCATTAATCTCTCTATGCATCTCACTATGTGTGGACGTACCTTCAAGCTTTCCAACAGACAGATGATAAGTCTATGAGCGGTTGAATCGAAAGCTTTCCGGTAGTCAATCCAGGCCATTGAAATGACGCGCTGATGAGCTGCAGCGTCTTTGCAGACACGCCTCTCCATTAGCAGGTTCTCTTGACAGCCTGCTACACCTTTTTTGGAGCCACGTTGTTCGTACATCTCATGCCACACAGGCTCATTTCGCCGGAGAATTCTGTTGTTTAGGACAGCTGTAAAGGTATTATACAGTGTGTTTAAACAAGTTATTGGCCTGTAATTCTCTGGGTTGGACAAGTTGCCATTTTTCGGTAGGAGTATAGTGCTTCCTAACACCAGCCACTGCGGAATGGGCGTCTCTGACTTTGAAAATTAGGTGAATATGCGGGCCAAATGTTGGTGTGTAGAAGTAAACTTCTTCCACCAGAAGTTCTTGATACAATCTGGCCCAGCACCGAAAAAGTTCTTCGTTCCTCTAAGTATTTTTTCACCTCTTCGGCAGTGATTGATGGACATTCCTTCTCAGATTTTTTGAGGTTGTCGCAAAATTTCTTGAAGCGGATGATTTTTTCCGTATTTTTTTTTCAAATCTAGTGTTTTCGGGATCTTGTACACCTCTCTCCAAAAAGTCTCTACCTCGTTATGCTTGGGTGGATTTTTGACAGAAACAGGGTGATCATTGAACAGGCGAGATGGGTCAGCGAGAAACTGTTGATTCTCCCTGATCCATCTCTCCCTCTTCTGTATTCTCCTCCTTGCGTCAGATAACAGCCGTATTTTGTCAGCAAGATGCTGCTTGATTGTCAGCAGCTTTGACTTGTATAGTGTGTGATTCAAGATCCTCAGTTCTTGGGCAAACTTTCGAACCATTTCCGTGAACGGTCTGCCAGATGTTATGTAGTCAATCACACACTGAACACAGGACGCATTCTGTCTTGCCCATCCAATCTTCTTGTTCAGTTGATGTAAGCGTCTTTTGGCCTTTTGATCCATAGTTGGTTTGAGCCTTCGATTCGAATCAGCCAAAGCTCTCGCAGCACCATAAACTGAGCAATTGATGGTCCAGAGGTCGGATTCTTGCGAGATTTCTCCACGAAGGGAGGCATCCATTTCAGCCAGATCTTGGGGCTTAAGAGGAACCTGCATGTTAATGTTCCTTCTTGTCCTGAAATCGTGATCATCTCTCAGAAGGTGCCTGTTTTCCGCGGTTGGTCTTCCTGATCTTCGGCTGCAGCTTGATTAAGCAGCGGCTAGGGAAGCCCTCCGCATACTTATCGAAACGTGCTGAAGCTCTGGTTGTTTTTGGCACCACAGAGTATGCATACGCGCCATAAAGCCTCGGTGAATAGGAATAATGCTGGCATCGTAGCAGTCTAGCAAGTCAGCCTTGAGTTGATTCGTCCACTCAATGTGGGCGTTTCGCCGGTTCGTCGTCGTGTTTCCATCTAAATTATTTCCAGCACCCCGATCTCTAGGATTATCGGCATTGTTTGCCGACCCATTGTCGGGTGCTCTGCACGTTCGATCGTTTTGAACCGCATTTAAAACTTTTGGGTGCTTTGGTGGTATCATTGTTGTTCCCACGAGCACCTAGGGAAAGGGTTCGTCTATCCTTGTAGAGCCTCGCATGCAAGGATGAGGCTGCATATTCTGAGAGGTCGCCCGGTATCCGTTTAAACCGTTTAAGACTCCTCACCCAGGTGCCATTCAGTTTTCGGCGCGGTTGTCACGCCTCCGCTTAGGGTTTATTGCTTTGGGACCATCCCTGGACAATTGTCCGCGACTGCTTATTAATTATTTTAACCATATTCAGCAGAAACCCTTGGTACAGGGACCCTCTATCCGCAACCCGAGGACGCGTTCGGTGGCTTTGTCATAGGCCCTTCAGTTCTATTCCAAAGGAATCGAAACCGAAACCGAATATGAGTAAACTTGGAGTATAACACCAATCGAAGATATAAGCTACAGCTGTGCAGGGCCGCCTGACATATTTTTATGACCCATTGCATAAAAAATTGTTGGCTACAAAAATTTTAATAATTTACGGGTTCACAATTCATTCTTTTCTAATGAATAAATGCTGTGGCCTAAGAAGCTAAATCTTATCTCAAAAAACTACGGCGGAGATGCATTTGAAGGAAATTCGTGTAGAACGCTATTAAAAGAAGCTGACAAACTAATAGATGCGGAAATATATCAAGTGGTAGGAATTTTCAAAATTATACCCTATGTTACTGCTTATAAAGCAATGAATAAATTTGTTTATTGTTGTTTTACCTCTGGAAAAGTTGAACTTTTACCTGATGCTTACATCAATGAATTAGGTAAAGCTCTGAAAAGCATCGATAAACTTTCCGAAACACAAAAAATTCATGTAATTCTTCCTCACGTAAAAGAAAGTTTACGTTTCATAAAAAACAATAATGGATTAGGGTATTGGTCGGAGTAAAGCAGAAAATCGTGATTATTTAAAATTCTGGGCACGTTACAAGGTAACATGTATATAGCAAAAATCATACTCCTTACAGCTATTAAAAGCAGTAATAGAATGTTCTTCGCTTCACTTATAATTTTAAACATTACTAACTAATCTATATTTCTAAATATTGTTAAAAAACACTTATCTAAATTTACCCATACTGTTAAATATATCATTTATTATATATACCATTCAATATATAATATGTAAAAAATACAAACAAGACCAAAAATGTTGAAAAGGAAAATAAATAAAAAAATATAAAATGGGACCATTCAGCAACTACGTCCTCGGCGTTGGTCCTGAGATTGCCAAGTGGTAACTAAATTTTCCAAATATAAAAAATAAGAAATACAAACTTATTTTCGATATATTTCGGAAAAACGGTAAATATAAAAAAGCGTTGTACTTGATAAACTCGATTACGCAAGCTTTGTAGTATAGGTTGCTTTCTTAAAAACTAAAAATGCGCATAACTCGATAATGTCGTGTTTTGAAACTTTTAAAGTGAAAGTTTCCGATTAAAAGTTTTAACGGCACATTGTTAATGGAACCTGATAGGAGAGTGAAATACTCAATAAGAAATACTCAAGAAATACTCAATGCCTCGAATCGAATTTCTGTGAGATTTTTCAACATTTTTTCAAGAATTATTCTATAAATTTGACTGAATAGAGGTATTTACACCTTATAATGATGTCATCACAAACTCTCAATACCTCAGTTGCAATTCCTACGAAAGTTTTAAACATTTTTTCAAGAATTTCTCTATATATTTTATTAATCTTCTTTAAATCGTAGTTCAATATGAGGTTTACAGAACTCTTGAAGAGTTTATCCAGATTTGTTTCACAATATATCCTCTAAGTTATACAGAATATAGAAAATGTGTTCAAGGTTCGCTCTCCTCCCCGACTCTTGAAATACTTCAAGAAAGTTTAATGAACATCTTTTTCCGTGTGGAGTTCTGAAAATGAAAAAAATATAGCAGCTCCAGAATTTATTATCAATTTTTTTAGCATATTAAAGCTTTCTCATATCCAAAATGCACTTCCGAAACATTGGGAAAATCAGGTCATTGAGAATGACGAGATAATCTGAATAATTCAGCGACTTGTCATTTTTATTGATCTGATATTTTTTTATTTTACAGAAGTACATTTGAAACATCAGAAAACTTCTCTATGCTGAAAAAAATTATGTGCAGAGTTTCTAGTTTTTTTCATTTTCAGGTGCTTTTAGAAAAATTAATTTTTCTTACAGAAACTCAAAAATAAGTCTGAAAAAATTGTGAGAATTATTGATATTATACAGATTAAGAAATAAAAATAGCATTTATGACTTTTCCAAAACTGACATTAAAAAATTATATTATTTTATTTCAACGTCGCTTGAAAAATATTTCACAAGTATTTCAAAGGATTCTCAAACTTTTTTAAAAAAATTTTTAAAATATCCTGAAAATCGACCTATCTTTTTACATTTCCTTTTCATATATTCTGTTGTTATAATTGGCAAAATAAATGATTAATAAGAACAAAACAAAATACTAATAGAGTGAAGTTAAATCTTCGAAAAAATCGTAAGACGGTCGTGTTTGACATAAAATTAATCAGTAGTGGACAAAAAATTATAATATTTAGTCAGATTTCCACTTTAACTATTCATTAAGGAACGCTAATTAGCATTAGCACGTCAGAGTGGCCAAAGAACGTTCCCGCGAGATTTCCGCTCGGTGATCGTCTGAGGTCTTTAGGTTTCACTTGAATGACGAAAAATTCTGAGTACGCTATTCCATGGTTTTTAATCCGCAGAATCCGAAAATCATGGTCCCACAATCGTATCTGCTCCCCTTTCCAAGATATAGACAAAAAATATCATTTTTTATTATTTTTATTAAAAATTATGCATTAAAATGGGAAAATAAAGTTTAGTATGTAATTTTGACACATAATAATAATGATGATACGTATTTTTGAAGCTATTTATCATACATAAGTAATATATTTATTATTATATTGGTTACACAGTATGCTCCAATTTATTGAATCGTATCACTGTACATAAATTGAATACATACTCTCAATTGGCTGTCTCTGAAATTTGCTGTGTTTATGTTTACATTGCTATTCACTATTTTGCTGTTCTTTGTTTATGTTTTACATTGCTTTTTGCATTGCTGTTTCGCTGTGTATTAAGCCTACTCTCTGATTCAAGTTAATCGCGTTGAAATATCACAATTTTATTAGTAGTGTTCGATACGTCCTGTAGGTCGTCTTGAAAAGTATTTTGATCAGTAACTTTTTTACTTTTTTAATTAAAATTATGCCTGTGAATAAGTGTAGTCATGAAGATAATATAAGAAAGGTGTGTGGTCCGTGCGGAAAAAAAAATTATTTTTCGAAACAAAACTGTGAATAGCTTTTTAATTAATCAAAATATTGAAGTGTTAGTCAACACATATTGTGATAAAAACTGTGATCTAAGTGACGCAAGATTTTCTCTGAGTATTTGTGTCTCATGTCGTCTTACATTTCAAGAGCGAGAAAAAGGAAATGCTCAAAGACATATCTCAAAAATACCAAACTATGGAGATATCTTACTGGCGAAAGGTACTCGAGCTCAAACATCTTCTCATGTGAATGAAAGTTGCAATTGTTACATTTGTTTAACTGCTAAATGTACTGATCATGCAAAATCGAAAAAGAAAGAAACACTGGACTCATCTAAAGGTATGCAAAACAAAATAAACGAATCGAACGGTTTGTATGGCTCATCTCAGTCGAAAGTGAAGAAGCTTCCAAAATGTAAGAATTCTACGTCTGAAGCTCAAAAAGTTATTCAATTGTGTAAATTGTGTTTGAAAGAGGTAGGCAAAGGTAAAAGCCACGTTTGTACTACTTCATCATCATCAGCCACTGGTGAAAACGTTAGGAATTTAGTACATAAATTGTCAGATAAACGTAAAGAGCAAATTGCTTCTAGTATAATAAAACACAAAATTCACATAGATGACGGAAATAAGAGTGCAGATAAGACAGTAGAGCTTCATAATTTAGGCAAAAAAATAGAAATATGTGTCAACCCTAAAAAATTTCCATCTCAAAATGTCTTTACTGCTGAAAGTTTAGATGAATTTCAAACTACCACGGGCATTTCAAATAATCACATGAAAAAAATGACTGGCTTAATTCGCACATCAGTAGGGAAAAACGCTGTACCCGCAAATTATGCACGACATGTAAGTGAACGATCGAAGTTGTTGAAAGATATATATCAAAGCGAGATTTTAGAATTTGAGACTGGACATTATAATGATAAAAAGAAATTGGCTGTTGTTTTTGCAAATACTGAAGAATTATTAAATCATGTAGTAGAAAAGCGAAATATTATCGGCGACTACCGTGTTAAAATTATGGCTGATGGTGGTCAAGGCTCTTTTAAAATTTGGATGTCTGTGATAGCTGATGTATCAACAGATCCTGCATTGAAAAAAAAGTAGTTTATAATGAAACAAACACCACGTCTAACTGTACTAGTGTCAAAAACTAATAATAGTTTGTATTGGGCCCGAGATAAAAGAATCATACGCAAATATCAAAATTCTCTTTGATTTGATAAAAATAATGATATTTTATTCAAATTCACGTCGGATTTTAAAGTATTATTAATGGTGAATGGTCAACAAACAGCGACAGCGACATTTCCGTGCCCTTACTGTTTTATTAGTTTATCAGACATAAGAGGCAATAAAGAAACAATTTATAATACTGATAGAGACAAACATTATGAATTGAAAACATATGGAGATTTGAAAAAGGATAATCAGAAGTATGTTTCTTTAGGTCATAAAACTAAATTCTCAAAAGAATGTCACAGTACAATAAATGAGCCACTTTTTGTAGAGAAAGATAATATGTGTGTACTAGAAAAATGCATCATACCCGAGCTGCATATTCTACAAGGGTTTGTCAATCACCTTTTTTGGGACGGTCTAGTAACGTTTCTTGGTCGAGAAAGAGCACTACACTGGCCCATGAAACTGAAAGTAGTATCAACAAATTATCATGGTGAAATATTTTAAGGAAATGCATGCAGAAAATTGCTGAAAGAACCCGATGAATTACTGGATCCTAATATTTATAAATATGTAGGTCAGTTTGCTTTGATACATCACGTAAGTGCATTTAAGGCGATGAACAAAATAGTTGATTTCAGCTTTTCTACAAGAAATATTGACAATATTAATCACCTAGACAATTTGCTTGAAGAACTAGCAAAGGCAGCAATGGCAACAGATATGTCGATCACATTGAAACTACATGTTTTATTTAAGCATCTTAAAGATTGTTTAACATTTTTCGAACATTCAGAAGGTTTAGGACTATGGTCAGAACAAGCTGAAGAATCGGCACACAGAGAATTTTTACGATTTTGGGAGAAAAGAAAAATGAATTTGATCAGTGATTCCTCTTATCCACAAAGACTTAAAGATGCTGTTGTAGAATTCTCCTCGTTTCATTTATAAAATACTCAATTATACAATTGCAATAAAAATGTTTACTATTTGTGATAGAAATACATACTGAACTTTATTTTCCCATTTTAATGCATCATTTTTAATTTAAAAAATATAAAATGTCATTTTCGACTATGTCTTGGAAAGGGGAGCAGATACGATTTTGGGACCTTCATTTTCGGATTCTGCGGGTCAAGAACCATAGAATAGCGTTCTCAGAAATTTTCGTCAGTCAAGTCAAACCTAAAGACCTCAGATGATCACCGTGATCTCGTTTCATGCCGACTCGTTCCTCGGGAAATTCTCGCTCGGCGGGACCACTACTATGACGTCATAATATTAAGGAAAAAAACTTCAAATTTCTAGCTTTATTCTAGGAGAATATTATTATAAATAATAAACGGTTTAAATAATTATTTCTCTTAAATTTAATTGATTATCGCCTCGCTTTAATTGAAAAGTTGAAAATCAGTTGAAAATTTCAGATGAAACCACAAACTTTCTAACTCTATTCTAAGATAAAATTGGCTATTGACAATAATAAATTATTAAAATAATTAATTTAAACATCAAATTATCAGTAAATCAGTATAAAGTAATATTTTATGTATTATAAACAATGTTTACTAAAAGAAACCTTAATGAAATAATAGCACAAAAAACTCGCAATACCCAATTTTTAACTTATGGGGTTTATTTAGAACCCTATACAACAGCTTATGGGGGTGAAATTCAAAAAGTAATTTGTTATTCGTATTCTATGGCTATTTCTGTAGAAAGTTTTTCAGGGTCAACTCGATACACATAATATTAACGATTCTGAATAAAATTTACAACAACGTCTTGCTTTCTGATGGAAAATACGTGTTAAACTGTATGAGGGTTGCGGAGCCTCTGAATATTGTTTTTTTTAACGCATTTATGTTTTTGTGGATTTGAAAAAATTTACGGGCGATATGCATGAAAATGAAAAAATAAATTTTGGACCACTGCCTCGGACCCGGGGGGGGGGGCCCCTCCCCAACTATCCATGTGGTATACGTGTGGCTTTAAATAAATTTAGGTGATTTCAAGTAACTTCACATGAATTCTTTTGCATTTCCCCTACATTTGTGCACAGACATTTTGAAATTGAAGGTCAAAGCATCGAAAACTGTAATTTGGTGATTATGAATTCTCTTTTGTTAAAGCTCTTTTGGCTTCAGCAAACATCGCCTGAAACTTAACCCTTACCTTTACCCTTACCTTGTTATGCTCTGGGAACAATTAATGAGAAAAAGTTGATCACCCAAAGAAGAGCTACAAATTTGTCAGAACTCATTTTTTAATAGGAAATAAGTATTTTGCGAAACAACGTGAACACAGGACTTAAAACTAAAGCTATAAAAGAAACCAAGAATTAAAAATATAATCAATTCAAATAAATGCAATAAAGTCCATGATTACGCAAGCATTATCTTGTTCCAAAATATTTCCGGGGTGGTGCACTGCTCAGATGTTTCTTTTTCTTTTTACAATTTTGTCTATTTTATTCAAGGGGTAATAAAATTCACTAAAAAATAACTTCGATAGTTATTTTCAAGAATTCTTTATTAAAGAAGTACAGAATCACTCATTCCGAAATGATGATATGGTAGGGATTCAAACCTTGGTAATCAAATTAATTTAATTAAAGGTATAAATTGATTGCAATTGATAAATTTTGAATTAAGTAAATTGAAGAGTATCCAAACGCACGCTTTGTTCATAGGGAAGATAATCTTTGGAACCTTCTATATGATGTATATGCACCCACAGGCATTAGACAGAACGTAAATCTGTGCAGCATCACTTTTCTTACCAACTGTACCGGTATCTACTAAGAGAGTAAGGGACTCAGGCCAAGAAGTGTTAGTGTCTGGAGACTCACCATTTTTATGGGCCTTCAAAAATATCAGAAATTCCATCCGACAATGGATAAAGAAACAAACCTCTGCTGGAGAATTGCAATGTGACACTCGGGGGAAATTGCATTAACATCTTCGAATACTAATTCACTAGGAAACATGATGTTGAAAATCATTCGAATTCCGTTTGACTCGAGATGGAGAAACTAGAACGTAGGACCAAAAACCTTCATCCACAAAACCCACCGAACAACATCAGACCACAAAGAGCATCACGGATGCTAGGATTTCTGCCAGGAATAATGAGACCTATTGCAGGACTTGTCACCTATGATAATGAGCAACTATTAGAGGCAAAATTCAACGAGGTGAATGATGCGCAAGAGAATTCACCTCACCTCATTGGGCAACAAAACCATGTTTTGAGAGCTGGTCTCGAGCAAACACATCCAAGAGAAGGAAATCAGGTAAGACAGCCTAATCAGCTTAAACTTGATTTAAACATTACTGCATTGATGTTAATTCAAATTAGAGAATATCTGCCATAAATAAACTACACAAACACTTTAAATTAAATGTTGAGAATGATGGGAGCCGGATTCGATAGCTTCACAAGATCAGCCGATCAACTCCTAGATACCATATACGACGCTAGAAGAGGAAATCTATAGCCCTTTCTGTTAACCATCAACCAAATCAAGGTTGTATATCGACATGTACAGGTCCATGCCCCCAAACTAATGTATCCTACTCGAGGACCAGGAATCAGTATCGAGAAATGGGCACTATCGTGAACTTCAACGATCATGGTGAGGAATGGATCTTGAAGCTTCGTACTAGATGTAACACTTGTCGACAAATCAGATCATCAAGTCTACCATATTGATTCAATATCCGTACCTCAAGAAATATTTGTAACCAACTATGGCCGGGCGCATACATATAAATTTTAATTCTAGATATAGCGACGTAGATGAATCTCAAAGAACCTGCATCCTAACGACTGAAAATAAATTCTTGGAATGTGAGTAGCTTCAGCAAGATCATCTTTGAAAAGGACAAATTATCATTCAGGAGACACCGTCCAGTAAAACTTGCGAAAGTGAGCTGCTGCGCCACCCAACATAAGACACGCTTAAAATTTGAGATATCAAAATTTTAGACCAGAGCGACTCACATTGGATCAAAGTGAAGACTTTAGCGGGATGGATTTACTCCCTTGAAAGGGAGCAGTCAGCAAAATTATTCTGCCTAATGCATCTATTAATATAAATTCAGTTATCAAAATTGGAAATAGTCCAGCTAGGTCCAAGATGTATATTAAAAACAGAGTCCTAAATTTTAACCAGACTTTCAATGAACCCACATTCTACATACAGTAGAACTCGTCGGATCGGGACGGAACGGGTCTCCACTTTCGATCACGCAGGTCGCAGAAGCAAATCTTAGCTATACCTCCTAGTAGTGACGTATCTTCAAATTTTTAGGGCTCTAATCTTCGACGGACTGTTACAGGCCGCTAAATTTTTGTACCTACAGCCATGATCAAAAAATACATGGTCTAGCCACGCGCAACGAAAAAAAAAGTTAACCAATAAGAATCAATCCTACCACAGCCAGCCATATTGGTCACGTGAGAAATATGGATAACATAAACTCTCAATTCAACTGCAGAATTTTACCTTTTAACGCAAATGAAATGATGTAACGTTGCCTAAAAAGAAAAAATAAGTTTGTTTTGGGTCTCAAAGCACAAATGAATAAATGCAAAATATCAATCTCATTGATTTACCATATGCCATAATTCATTTTTTCAAATCTTTTGAGTGAAGACCGAGACGCTAACAGTTGCTATGGTAACCAAATGGCTGGCTGTGGTAGAGCGCGAGTGGGGACGAAACTGGTAGAACTTAAGGCTAGACCATGTATTCTTTGATCATGCCTACAGCACTGACTTCCATCGTGTGGCGTCTGCAGCGACTCTGTGCGCATGCGCCCACCTATCATGGCTAGTGGAGAGATTTCAGAGTGGGGACTACAGCCCTCCGAGGATTTCGATGCGACGAGTTCCGATTCGACAGGTCCTACTGTATTTGTGTATGAGCCAACTCTAGATTTAGACCCAACAAAAATATTACATGTCGTTGGACACAATAACAAGAAGATGAATAGCACGGAATTGATGCTTATAAGATCATCAAAAGGAGACCTTAGCTGCCGCTAAAAAAAAGTGTAGAATGTTTATATGAGATGGAGAACAAATTAGAGGCATGCAGTGATCACAAGGCATTCCGCAAAAATCATTGAACACTTACTCGTGGATCTTATATTGGATTAGGTTTATTGCCATACCTGGGATTAACTATATATCTTTTTCTCTCTCAAATATCCCCCAGCATCATTTGTATGTGAACAATTGCTTTAATTGGTCAGCTGATCTGTCCTATAATAATTAACCCCTAATAATATT
This sequence comes from Andricus coriarius, assembly GCA_932066315.1. Taxonomy (NCBI): domain Eukaryota; kingdom Metazoa; phylum Arthropoda; class Insecta; order Hymenoptera; family Cynipidae; genus Andricus; species Andricus coriarius. The sequence goes on from CAKNWT010332402.1 coordinate 28,847, forward strand.
TGAATTACCATTGCCTAATTAACGAATCCTCACTATTATGAAATATTTTCAAAATTATCAACTGATGATAAGTGACAGTTATAAACTACTGAAATAAATAAACTAAATTGTTAACAATTAATAATTATTATTAGTCAATCTTTGCTTCGGTCACACTCAAAATTCTCATCACTGAGCTGGGCCGCGACTTCATTAATAATTAAAGTCAGACATTTGCCAGGAACGACCTTTTCAGAAGGAAGTCAACCCCGACCCCTTATTTTTCAATAAACATCAACGGACGTCGCCCTTCAAACTGCACCAACGAATATGCGTTTTTACCAAATTTAAACGAATCGAGACGGAATCGAATGATCGCATCAATGGACCTAATTTGACAAATTGAATTGATTCACACACAAAGATTTATGAAGGGACATATGTCACTTTTGGATCTTTAGTGGACGGAAGACAGAAAGCGAATTTAACTGAAATAGCAACGCACATACGTGTAGCCATTTAAACTCGAACCCAACCAGAGATCGTTTTCCACCGACAAGGATGGTTAGATTCTGCGAATCAGCTTACTGTACCCAGAATGGAAACGGCGAATCGGTCCCACTGCAGTTATCAGCCAAGTACAACGGTTCAGGGAAAGGTGTGAACCTGACAAGTTATATCTTTTCCTGGAAACGAGACATATAATCCTTTCCCACTCCTTCCTTCCCCCTGTAGAATAAACGGTGGAAGTAGTTTAAAGTTAGGGTAAGTCGAATATGAAATCGCTACTGTTTTCTTGAATCCTTTGGGGTTTTACTATCTAGCTTCTATTTCATTTTTTTTTAATTTTAATACAGTGGTATCAAAACTAGAGTCAGTAATTAGAGCTCTTGCACAGGTTTTTAATATTAAAAATCATAATCTCCTACATAAAAGTTCGTTATTTGCATTAACATGAAATTTTTAAAAATAGCAATTCGAAAAAAAACTACAATGATGTTTGAATGTTTTAATATAATCTTGATCTAATTTGAGGCTACAGGAATTGTTATGTTTTATTTGACAACTTTGTCATTAAATTAATTATACACTGTCTCCAGTGAATCGCCACTTGCAACAACTTCCATAAAAAGGTGTGGGATGATTGGGTAATCTCTGCCTTATATGACATTCCTTCATTTCATTTGATGCCATATTCACAACATCACCGCTTATGATTTACTTATATTTCTTTATTGGCGGAAAACTAGTATCTTTGAAACTCGAATTGCTGGTTCTGACTTGGCTCTTGAATTAGCCGAATATATCCAAGTTGTCCAAGTGCATATCCTAGTACCTCATGAAAAGGAGTCCTGCCCGGAGGAGAACTGGACCTGGCATGAAAAGGAGACTATTGAAGAGAAGTCCGAGCAGGTGGATTTTGTATGGCACAAGAAGAAGAACCAGGATAACGTATATCATTGGGATTCCATGCGCACTCTAGTGAATCGTGATTTGCAAAAGCTTTAATAAAATTGTTTGGGGAGATTGGGTGATTTTTGCCTACTGGACAATACCTTATTTCATCTGCAGTCAAATTATCAACTGTGCGGCTTATTATATTTATTTTTATTCGCGCATTATTTTCATCTGTCCTATATATTCCATGAAGAGTCCCACTATAATCCAATATTGCAAAAACGTCACCATTGGATGTTGATAATACAATATATTCTAGGTTTGGCTCAGGCACATAGTTCGCATGATCTATTCGCATTTGAATTGGTATATAGGAAGGAAAAACGTATCTTCGAAATTCAAATCGTTGCTTCTGGTTTGTGTAAGGAATAAGCCGAACATGACCAAGTTGTTCTATTGCACATCCAAGTACTTGAACAGAAGGAGAGGACCTGGAAGTGGCACGAAGAGGAGTCTCCTGAAGTGGAGTCCGGTCAGGTGAATTTTGTTTTTTATGAGAAAAAGAGCCAGGGTTACATTCGCTATTAGCATTCGATTGGGACTGTAGTGAATCGTAATTCGCAGAGGCTTTATTAAAATTTTCGGGGAAGATTGGATGAAATGCGCCTACTGGACAATCTCGAATTTCATCTGGGGTCATAATATAAACTGCGCTGCTCATCATATTTATTTTGATTCTCGGATGAGATCTCTGTGTCGTATAAATTCCACGAAGAAGCCCGCGGTACTCTAATATTGCAAAAACGTCACCATTCGACGTTGATAATACAATCTGTTCTTCGGTTGGCACGAGAATAAACTTTGCTCCTGTTCGCAATTTGATTGGTTTATCATCAGGAAAAACGTATCTTCTAAATTCGAATCGTAGGTTCTGATTTGTCACCGGAATAATCCGAATATATCCAAGTTGTCCAAGTGTATATCCAAGTACTATAGGTGAAAGCGGCCAGCCAGGTGGCGACCTGGCTTCGGCATAAGGAGGGGGCTTCAGAGGAGAAGTTCGGTCAGAGGAATTTTGTCTGTCAGAAGAATAAGTACCAGCGTTACGTTCACGATTAGGATTCCATTCGCACTGTAGTGAATCATAATTTGCAGAAGCTTTACTAAAACTTTGGGGGAAGATTGGGTGCCGTTTGCCTACTGGACATTCTCGAATTTCATCTGGCGTCAAACTATCAACTGCGCCGCTTACCATATTCACTTTAATTCTCGGATAACCTCTATGTGCCGTATACATTGCACGAAGAAGCCCGCAAAACTCTAATATTGCAAAAAGCTCACCATTGGATGTTGATAATACAATATGTTCTTGGGGTGGCACGGGAATAAATGTATTTTTTTCTGTTCGCAATCTAATTGGATAACCAGCATAAAAAGCGTATCTTCGAAATTCGAATTTGAGATTCTGATTTGTGCGGGAAATAAGCCGAATGTATCCAAGTTGTTCAAGTGTGTATCCAAGTACTTTAGGAGAAGGAGGCCTCCCAGGACGCGATCTGGCTTCGGCATGAAGAGAAGGCTCCCGAGGAGAATTTCGTTCGGGTGCATGTTGTCTATTATAAGAAGAAGTGCCAGGGTTACGTTCGCTATTAGGATTCCATTCGGACTGTAGTGAATCGTAATTTTCAGATGCTTTACTAAAACTTTGAGGGAAGATTGGGTGACGTTTGCCTACTGGACAATCTCGAATTTCATCTAGGGTCATACTATCAACTTCGCCGCTTATCATGTTTATTTTAATTCTCATACGAGCTTTAGTTGTCGAATATATCCCACGAAGAACCCCGCTATGCTCTAATATTGCAAAAATATCACCATTGGATACTGATAAAACAATATGTTCGTGGGCTGGCACGGGAGTATATTTCTTTCTGTCTAATCGCAATCTAATTGGATAACCAGCAGGAAAAACGTATCTTCGAAATTCGAATCGTAGATTCTGATTTCTGCGGGAAATAAGTCGAATGTATCCAAGTTGTTCAAGTGTGTATCCAAGTACTTTAGGTGAAAGATGCCTACCAAGAGGCGACCTGTCTCTGGCACGAAGTGGATGCTCTTCTGGAGCCTGAAGTATACGACGGGAAGGAGAAGAGCGACAGTGATCCGGGCGGGGAGTTTCAAGGCAATCTTTGCTTGACTGCGAACTTAACTCTGCGAAAAGAAATAGAGGATTTAAGTTTCTTTTTGATCAAACATCAAAAAGAGCTTGATAAATTATTCTCGTTTTTGGTATAAAATACTTTAAAATTATAAGTAAAGGATTCTGTAAAGAAAATTTGTGCCATGAGAATGTCAGGTTAAGAATGGTTGAGGAAATAAATTGGGACATAATTGAGAATGCAGTGAATCGTAATTTGCAGAAGCTTTACTAAAACTGAAGGGTAAGATTGGGCGACGTCTGCCTACTGTATAATCTCGAATTTCATCGGATGTCAAACAATCTCACTGCGTTTAAGTCTAACACAACTCATTGTTTTGGCTTCATTTTTGGAATTCATTCTGAATTTGTTAAAAATCATCTAGTGTTTTTATAAACTTCAGGGTATTCTTTTTTATTCAAAAAAACATAAGTTCGATTATTAATGCATGTTAGTTACTCCTAGATAATTTCATTATCATTTTGGTTCAGAAATTATTACGATGTCAAAGAACTGTATGTATAAATGAAATCTCATTTGAAAATTACTTCTTCTTTTTTTAGAAATGAAACTATTTTGTGGAAAAAATGAATTATTTTGTTCAAAATGTGTCTCCCTTGATTGCAAATTCAACACTTTGTTCGTAAGACTAACTGCTTGGTGAAAAATCAAAAAGTTAGTTTCTTTATGTTCTACTATCTGACCGAAACTGCATCTTCATTGGCTGAAAACGATCTTGTTGTTCTAAATTGAGCTTTTCAGTTTGACATTTTTTTACCACTCGACGCACTAATGCTAATTATCGTTCTTTAATGGGCTTTAAAGTCGAAATATGATTACATTGTATTATACTTTTTGTCCATTGCTGATTAATTTGATATCAAACACGACTATGTTATGATTTTTTCAAAGATTTAACTTCACTCTGTTTGTGTGTTATTTTGTTGTTATTAAATATTAATTTTGACAATTATAACAATAGCATATATGAAAGAGAAACGTAAAACGATTGGTATATTTTTAAGTCATTTGGAGTTTAATGAATTGAGCACTAATTTAACTTTTCATATTTCAAAGCAGAATTAAAAATATTGTGTTGTCTGATGTCTACGTTTGGTAAATAGAATATATCTGCCGGGACATTTAAAAAATCGAAAGTGCTTATACCTACTTGAATCACTTTGACCACTAAATACTTTTTAAATTTCATGACATTTGAATGCTTAATAAGTAATAAATAAGTCAGTAATAAGACTCATATAAACTCATATGATCAACACAAAATCGATTTTATAATTCATCCTTACGAAATACATGTATGTATATTGGTATATTCATGTAAATATATATTTGAATATTCACGTGTTTATATATGTATATATGTGTATATATATATATATATATATATATATATATATATTTGTATATTCACGTATGTACAAAATTTCATAATTCGGAAATAAGTTTGGCTGAGTCGGAATAAACTAAAAAAGTTCTTCAATCGCAGAGTGATGGAAAAATCATGAATGTTATTATGCTTTCTTAATCTGCATAATATACCCAATTTTTACAATTTTTTATAATAGTTATAATAGTTTCATATAGTAGAGGATACGACAATAAGTTCAGTAAAAATGAAAATCTTCTTGGTTTTACATTGCATTGGACTGTTCTAAGAAATGTGTTACAAAGTTCTATAAAATTTAAAGGATGAGGTGACGTGATCTCAATTAGAAGGCAGGATGCGAAAAACGTAGAGTAGTTCTAGAAAATCTAATAGATCGGCTAATATACAGTCTATGCATCGGAGAAGTCTCGAAACTATAAAGAACAGTTCTATAAAATGATGATCGATTTTTCGCCAAAAAAAATTATTTATTATTATTATTATTATTGTACTTTAATATTTGTTCACATATTCAACTACATAATAATTTACTATTACACAATCACCACAATAATAATCGGAAAATATTAAAAAATTCTAAATCGCTGTGGGTTCAAGCCCTCTACCTGCGCATTCGCAATTCCTAGAAAAACCTCGCAGCTAACCTAACTTGCAGCATAAAAAGATCTAAGATATAAGCTACAGCTGTGCAGGGCCGTCTGACAAATTTTTATGACCCGTTTTTTATAAAAATTCTTTGACACAAAAATGTTAATAATTTACAAATTTACAAATTTCGGTATCTTTGCCACTTTTAAAATTTCATAATTTTGGATATTTTAAATGTCGAAAAATTGTATAACCGTAAAGTCCTTCTTGGTTATAAGTTCTAGTAGGTTCAAGATTGATAAGAAGTTAGATAGCTATATAGAATAAGTTCATATAAGTTATATAAATTTATACAAGTTATAATATATACAGGTCTCGGAACTGTTCAAGCTTAAAAATATCGTAAAATAGTAACCATACTTCTCTTAAAAAAGTGACCGTAAGGTAACAATAATTTGGTAAAAAAGTAAGCAAAAAGGAAGATTTTCCGCAACAAAAAAGACTAAGTTTCCACTAAGAATATGAACCTTCAATAAAAAAAATGAATGTTTAAGAAAGTAGTTCAACTTTTGATAAAATGGTTAAATTTTTATAACTAAAAAATATGAATTCTTAACGGAAAATAAATAGTTGATAAAATTACCAAAAATATGTTTATTTAATGTAAAGAAACAGCAGAATTCATTAAAAAAGCCGATTTTTCAACAAAATGGATTCTTTTTCAACCAGACTGTTAATTTTTTAAGCCAAAAAGACCACTTTTTTGCAAAACAGTTGAATTTACAACCAGTAAATATGGATTTTTAACAAAAATGTTATCTCTCAACCAAGTACTTGAGTTTTCTACCAAAACAGGGGAATTTTCAACCTAAAAGGACAAGAAGGTGGAGTTTTAACAACAATTGTTCAACTTTTAACCGAATTTTCAACGAAAGAAGATAAATTCTCATCGAAAAATATAACAGATGGTTCGATATAGTAACCCTTTCCGAGCATTGGCCGGGGGCGAAGGATGCGGAAAATGTCGCTGCCTTGCGCACAGGAACAACTCCGCAGCTACATTTTATAAAACTTGAAGTAGTTCAGAAACACTCAACACCTCGAATCGAATTTTCATGATTTCTACGAAAGTTTACATCATTTTTCCAAGATTTTCTCTATATATTTTATTGAACTTCTTTAAATCGGAGTTCAATATCAAGTTTACAGAATTTTTGTCGAATTATTCCAGATTTTTTCTACACTGAATCCTGACAGTTATACAGAATATAGAACATTTGTTGAAGGTTCGCTCTCCTCTTCGACGTTTGAAATACTTCAAGAAAGTTTAATGAACTTTTTTTCCGTGTGGAGTTCTGAAAATGACAAAAATATAGCAGCTCCAAAATTTAGTAATAATTTTTTCAGCATAGAAAAGCTTTCTTATGTTCAAAATGCACTTCCGAAACATTGAAAAAATCATATCATTGAGATCTTTTTGCACCTTTTTTTCATTTTCAGTTGCTTTTACAAAAATTAATTTTTCCTACAGTAACTCAACAAAAAAATCTGAAAAAATTGTGATGATTAGTCATACTATGCAGATTATGAAACAAAAATAGGATTTACGACTTTTCCAAAACTGCGATAAAAAAAATTATATTATTTTATTTCAACTTCACCCAATCGCAAGATATTAATTAATATTTAAACATTTTAAAATGATTCCAAAAGAATTCGCATAAATTTAAAATTTTCGCATTGATTTTGCATACACTGAAAGGCTTTCTGGAATTCACCAAGGTTTCCAAATATTCAAAGATTTCACAAAAATTTCAAATATTGTAATGTTTTCAAATGATCATAAAAGATTTGAAAAAGATTCCACAAGTATTTCAAAGAATTCTTAAACTTTTTAAAAGATTTCGAAAAATATCACAAAAATTTCAAATATTTTGCTTAATATTCAAAAGATTCCAAAAGATTTCACAGAAATTTCAAGATTTCACATAGATTTTGCATATTTTAAAAGAGTTCAAGGAATTCACAAACATTTCCAAATATTTCAAGGATATCATAAACATTTGGAGTATTTTAATATATTTTAAATCCTTTAAACTACAAATGACATAAAAAATCGACTTATCTTTTTACATTTCGGTTTCGTATATTCTGTTGTTATAATTGTAAAAAAATGATTGATAAGAACAAAAAAAATACTAATAGTGTGAAGTTAAATCTTCGAAGAAATCGTAACATAGTCGTGTTTGGTATAAAATTAATCAGCAATGGACAAAAAGTATAAACCCAAAGTGAGCCGTCCGCTCTGCCGGAACACATATGTCGCAATACTCGGAAAAATTGAGGCGAGGATCGAGAAAGCACGCCACGAGACGAGGCAAAACGAGACGTGGAATACCGAGACAGCAGCTATGTCTCGTCTCGTGCCATCTCGTTCCTCGGGAATTCTCGCTCGGCGGCAACACTACTATGACGTCATAATTTTTGACGACATAAATATACGAATGGCCATTATATGAATATAAGCTGGAAAGTGAGAATTTATATTCGCTCCACAGGCCTGAGAAATGGCCGTATTCATGCATGTACTATATAAAATATAATAAAAATGATAGATATATTTTATTAGTATATTCACCAATAGAATGAAAGATGACCGCCAGCGTGAAAACGGAAGTATAGACAATCCTCATTTTCGCAATGTAGAGGAAAAACTGATTAATGCTTCAGTGAATAAGTGGATCAACAAATGTAACTGAAGAATATTCTTTTGCATTATCAGAGTACACATGTATATATAAGTAGTCGTTATCTCACATGTATGTGAGATGACGACGTTATTAGTTTCAAGGTTGTCCTTGGGAGATATAATTATTCAATTTTTACATCAAATGAAAGTCATTGGTTTTAGTTTGTTATAAACTATGTATGTACTAACAAAAAATTATTACGAAGTAGGGTTCTTTGAATCATTTAAAAGTACAGAGAAAATTCAATGTGAAATAAAGAACAATCCCTAACATGATAAAATACGTGTGCTTTACTTTGTATTCTCCAAATAAAATCAAATATTCTAACCAAAAAATAATAAAATCTTACTGTAACACAAAAGGTTTAAAAGGATGCGTACCTTAGTTTACTTTTAAAATAAAACCACCATATACTTCATTTTAATCAAAATTCTGTTGAAACTTAAAACATTGATTTTTTTAAAGAAAACTGCGTTCAGCATGTAAACATATTGAAATCCAAAATCTCTGGGATACGGTACCCGGCTAGCCTTCTGTGACTTTTTCGACTTATTTGAAAAAATTGAATTTTTGAAGGTTAAAGTTGAAATACTTTGTCAAAAATTAATTTTATTAGTTGATGATGCATGTGTTTAGCTGAAAATGATTCATTTTCAGTTAAAATTTTAACAATTTCGTTCAAATTAATATATTTTGTTTTAAATTCTCCTTTTTTTGTAGCAAATTAATCCTGTTGATTAAAAATTCGAATGCACGCTTAAAAGTTTAACTACTTTGTTGTTATTTTATTCCATCAATCGTATAGAAAATTTTAGTTTTTTCGAATCTCTGCCACTATATGTGGCGATTTGTATTCAGTATTATTTTATCTCAGAACTGATATCCTAATATAATAATTATATAATTATAATATTTATAGAAATTGCAAGGATTTCCGACGAGTTTAATTAATTATTTATTAGTTCACTATATATTATTATATATATATATATTAATAATTATTTCTTATAATTTCCCAAGATAGGAAAGAATTTAACACGACTTACAAGGTTTTAAGATATTTTCAAAGATTCCAAAGAATTTTATAAGATATCTGAGGATTTTAATGGATTTATAAGAATTTTTTCACAAGAAGAGAGGGATATCATGTAGGGTTTCAAGGATATCAAGAGATTTTTACATTTCTGTTTGCAATTCAGGAGGTCTCGATCATGCCAACCCCCACACGGCAAGCTACATGGCGACATGCCTCATTCGGAAAAAATGTAAAGTCCGCAAAAAATTAGCGAAATGTAGTGAGGTGACCTTACTTATTTCGTCGATGAATCTCAGCGGTGGTGTGATTGATCGCACTCAGGTGCTTAGTCCATAAATTATCTCAGATTGAAAGCGTTTCTGAATGTAAGTTCTTCAAACGTCGAAAAATTCTAACTGAAGATTTTTAAAATTTATTAATATTTTACTGTGGAATACTTCCTAAAATAATGATCTCCTACGCATCAGCGAATAAGAAGCTCAAATAATGTTTGTTTCCGAGCCACTCTTATGTGCTTGCTCACAATTTTTAGGTTTTCTCTAGGATTCCAACTTAAAAGGTTGGAAGTCTTTTAATTTTCAATCGCTTAATTCTAACTATTCACAATTTCAAAATGTGCAATGTTTTTAGTACTTTCAGAATTATTAAATTTTTACGTTACATAGTTTGCTATTCTTTAGTTTTTGGGCGTGTGCAACCTCAAATTACAGAATGTAAAGCTGGCTCCTGGTTCGATATCGGAAAATTGTAAAACCCTAAAATTAAAAATTATTTAAATTTTAGTCCTGGAAATATTTTATATTCAAGGAATTTCAGTTTTGCATTCTTCGAAGTTACATTTTTTATGATTGTAGTTTTGGTCCGTTGTTGATCCGTCCACCCGTTCGCCCGTTCGTCATACTTTTCTTCAGGCAAACCCTCTGAAAAAGGACAGAAGTGTCAACATTTTTCATAGTAGAAATGGTAGGAAAAATATTTGAGTGACTTTGTTGAAAATTATTATAAGAAATAATTTGAAAGAAAGTAATTCTCGTTTCGAGATTTCATAATTTTGCAGGCTTCAAATTCTAACATATTTAATTTTAAAGGCTGCATCTTTGAAATGTTTACAATTTTAAATGTGTGATATTCTAACATTTTCTTATTTTGTACCTCGCATGATAAAAACTATATAAATTAGATAATGCTCCTTCCTTATAAATTATAAATTACCATTTTGACTTTGAAATTGACAAATTTCTAATGTTTTAATTTTTAGTTTAAATTATTCTAAATTAGAAGACTTGTGCAACAGGGTTTGCTGACATTCCTAATCGAATTTGGTAATGTTTCTGTAGTATTATTTTTAAAGTGAATAAGCGAAGGTTAAGTACATTAAGCGTGCAAATAATCTTGTTTTTTTTCACTTTGAAGTGACGTAGTCTGTTTACCAGTTTCACGATATTACCTCCTTTTGACACATGAACTACATAATTATACATGGACAAAGTCAAATATTCAGAGCAACGTGGATAATCGCCAGAGTTTTTACAAAATGTAAACAGCAACTTTTGATCCATGGATAATAAAATTCTAAATTAATTTTATGTTAACTAAAACTACGGAAAAAGTATTTTTATGCCTTCTTAAGAAGGTTGTGTAATTATTATTGATTTCAAAGTCCAAAAATTAAAAATTGTTTCATCCTTCACGGTTTAGCTGAAGATGTTCAATCTCAAATTTCTTGTTTTACAGCGTACATTTTCCAGTTACAAATCATAAAAATCTTATCACAAAAGGAATTAGATTTGTGTAAAATTTGACCCCCTTCCCACCCTTCTTTTGTCAAATGTCCAGGTTTTGAGACCTTCTGCACCCAAAAAACAGGTCTTCGCAAATGTGTCTGTCTGGCTGTGC